>JAPYZO010002107.1:0-30892 GCA_030522905.1 Torymus flavipes
TTTTGAGCTGTGCTACTTTTCGTCCGAGATTTTGAGCTGTGCTAGTCTTCGTCCAGCTCCACGAGCTGTCATTTTCTTCGTACCAGCCGTCGATATATACGCGAGAGCACGAGCGCTCGGTCGATCGGTCGCGATGTTCGCTGGGGTGGCATAGTCGGATGAGAAGGGAGAATCAACGAGTGTTGTATATTGGACAGGGGGGGGGGGGGGGAAATTCACATGTTTATATAACGATTGTGTGAAAAAGTCGAGATCGAGTAAAGAGTTTCGGGATTTTTCGTTAAATCGATTTTTTTTTTTAATTTTTTTTTTTTTTCGTATAATGAAGAAGAAAGTGTCGAGTGTTCAAGTAATTAGATTTATATGTTGTACGCCTCTATAATAGTAATAGTAATAGTAATACAATGGTCATACATGATTGGAGTCTGTCCATCAATCTTGCCTATAGATTGCACCAATGTTAATTAACCTGCAGGAAATATTTGCCGAATCTGGCAAAGTAATATTGAGGTAATGCTGTATATATAAATATTCAATGTTATATACTAATTTTTTATTTATAATACGCTTCCCCCACTACTAAAGAATTATATACTCATTCTTCATGAAACCCCCATTCATGATTATCGAGTGTTCATTTCACATGATTATACTTTAAATTAAACTCAACTTCTCACCATTCCTCATCGCCCTCTCCCTCTATACTACTTTTCACAAATTTAATCTTATCTATATATGTACAAAAACAACGTTACATAAATCACACAAACCGCCTCCACTATACACGCACACATCTCTATATATATATATACAATAACCTCTCTAGCATAGAACTAGCATAGCATGCATCCTCTCTCTCCCTCTCTCTCTCTCACTCCGATACGGCGCGATACGATAGACAGCTGCATGCAGCCACGCGCGCTTGCATGTACACTCGATCTCTCTCTCAAAGCCACAAAGCTGCTGCAACGCACAAATCACGAAAGATATACACCTGCATGCGCGCGTGCGTGAAGCCTTTAAACACATCCATATCCATGTATCTTTTTACCCGCGCAGTGCAGCGATCAAACAAACCCTCCTCGCGGCCGTCATTAGCGCCCACGGATAATATTCGCGGGGGATGTCCAGGGGTACTGCTATGCACTATACTCCTGCCACAGAAATTCAGCAAACAAGTCTACTTAAACATCATCCTCCCGCGCGCCGCTCGTGTTTGCATTAATCGGCTATATTTATAAAGCGCGCGAGAGTAGAGTGCGCGGCAAATACAGACGAATATTTGCCCCGTCCCGGATTCCCTGCGCTCAATTAATCCCGTGCAAATCGCCCGGGCCAAAAGTAAAGTAATCCCGCGGAGTTTGTTTTGTGCGCCCGCACAGTTTTGTCCCTTGTTTTGCCCGACTCTCTCTCTCTCTCCCTCTCGCGTACTTATACTCTGTTGCGTGTATTGAGGGAAAAATCGTCGGCGATGTAACGAGGGAGCGAAAAGCGGAATAGATCGCCTGGATTCCATTTACATACAACAAGACGCCGCAATGATTGCCCGCGGAATACATTGACCTGCATAGCCCAAGTTCGCGGCGAGTCGCGAGTTTCGAACCGTTACCATCGCCACGCGCGCATGTATATGTGTGCGCCTGTGTGTAAACTATATATATGTATAAGTATATACAGACGTACGTACGTACATGTATATACCTGTGTATAATTCACGTAGAGACGTTGCGGAGATGGATGTCTGTGTAGGCCGGAGCGCAACCGCACGGTAGAGAGCAACTCGCCTGCAATTACGATTTCCAATTTCGATTTTCTCCAACTCCAATTTTCCCCTTCTCTCTCTCTCTTTCTCTCTCTCTCTCTCTGTGTGTGTGGAGTGAGCATGCACCGAGGTGCTATAGCCTAGTTGGCGGACGCATATTTTTCTCTCGCTGCGCGCCTATACGGAAAAAGAAACTTTTCCAAAGGTCAGAGAGTGCGAGCGAGCGTGCGGGGAAATCGAAAAAACGCTGGTGAGGATGCGCGCGAGGCTGATGGGGTATACATGCGTATTCGGAACTGGTTTATTGGATATGCTATGAATCTCTATGTATAGATGTGCCGTTGTTCTAGTTTGCTTTTCTTTTTTCGTGTGGTGCGAGATACTTAGTGGATCGAGGGTATACATGCATGATTCTTTTTTTTTTTGCTGTGTGGTAACTTTTGATCTATTTTTCTGAAGTTAAACATGTTATAGTTTCTAAAATAAGAGATGGTAATAACGAAAAAAGATCTTTCTTTGAGGGTATTGTTCAATGAAACCGTTTTACAATTTATTTTTTTTCTAGTTTTACAAGTAATATGTTGACTTTACTGCGCGAAGCGAAAATCTCAATAAGAGGGTTTTTCAACTTAAAATAGACTAAAATGTAAAAAAACATACATTAAAATACAATCTCTCTGTTACTATAGAGAAATAAATTACGCGGACACTTCAAAAATGATATTAGTCTTGCTAAAAACCAAATTTAAAAAATTAGCTAACTGTGCCCACAATTCCAAAAATTTTGAAATAATTTATAAGCCATGTTCTTCAAATGTTTATTAGCAACTTATATATGCACAATTAGGTGGGACCGTGAAAATGTGTTTTTGCTCGTGGACGAATTACCTACAATTACCTGATTTCAAATAAATAGCCAATTAACACTACATCATCACGTTCATAATTTATGCAACATTTACACATTCTACAACCAAACATTTGCAATAATCTACCAATACGCAGACCTGCTTTCCGCGAAATCATTCGTATAAATCAGACAAATTTTCGCCCATCAAGCAGCAATTATTTGCTGCCCCGCGAATTGACCATATACACCCCCCCCCCCCTATCGGTCCATTTTAATTAGCCCCCACCTTATTGGATTTGAAATATCAGCAAAGCCGCACGTACACACGCAGCCTTTAGCTATACCCCGTAAAATTCATAAAAGTCAATTTCGCGCGATCGCGCGCGAGCGTATATATATAGTTCGAAGGCACGTGAAATTGTAAAATATGAGGCTACGTAATAATGGGAAAAAGGTAGTGTAGGGCGTATAGTACGCAAGAGAGAGTTTGAAATTCGCGTGATCTCTGGCAGTTTAGCGCGGAAACGTCCGTCAAAATTACCCGCGCGGGCCGAGGTGCCGGGGCGCGGCCAGAGATTGAGTTCATTAAAGTTCCGCTCTGTTCAAATATACGCGCCGCAGCAAGATATATATATATGCGCGCCCGGATAATACACTGGACTGCATGTTTGTAATGCGAAACACGCACTGTGTGGAAGCAGCGGCAAGGGATCCGAGTATAAACTATGTGTGTATTTGGTATAACCTGCAGAGTTTTCAGACGCTATATTAAGAGTTTTCCGAAATTCAATTTACAAACCGAAGACGATCCGTTTCAGTGTGTGTATAACATAATAACTTCCTGTGACGCGGTTCGCCGCACGTGTTACAGGATGTATAGTTGGGGGTTAAAAATAAGAAATACCTATATATAATATATATATATATATATATATATATATCTTATATCGCTTCGGATAAAGTTCTCAACTTCTGCCGCGGAGAGCACTTGGCAGATTGTATCTTTAACAGCGTGTTGTCTGCGGAACAATAACTTTGCAACACGCTCGTATAAGTTCGGCTTCGCGCCAAGGGAAGAGCTAGGTATACCCAATTTTAGTCGCTGCTGCAGCGAGGGAATGAAGGGTGCACTGTGCGCGCGAGGCGTGCAGCACACACCGACAAGTTGAATTGTTTCTTATACTTTTGTAAATATTCTCGGGGTGTTAGGGATTCTTTGGAAATTTTGGGGATTGTATGTAGTGGCTTGCATAGTTAACCCTCCTGTAATTTTGGGAAACCCTGTTGGGTAAAGCAGTACTTTTTTAATTACATTTTGAAATCATTTTTTCAAAGTTAGGAAATGTTACATAATTGTTGTAGATATATAAGTAATACTATATTTAATGATATGATGAGAATTTTTATTATAGTGTTCTAAAGGGACGAAGTACTTTTTAAAATGTATAAAGTATTACTCTACTATATAAATTGTTCATCATACAATTTATAGCTTATTTCCTGCAGCAAACAGAAATGTTTATAAATGAAACTAATTTGTGATAACTAATTCAACGTCGTCTTTCCTTGTTATGAGTTATTATATTTTTTATATAACATACACATTTTAAATTATAGCCTTGTCAAAACGCTATACTACTTTTTACGATAGTTTTATACCAACCATTAATCATTGCACGACAGGAAAGTTCCTAACTATTTAAATTGTTCAAAATATTAGCCATTACATGAATTTTTGACAAAATTTCTTCCAAAACCTATCAAACGTGTAACCAACCTATATAACGAACAGAAGTAACGAACAAATTTAATAAATCGTCCATTTTCCCCTTTAAAAGCCCCATGCTCCACTTTTCAACGGGGCGCAGGCGGAAGGTATAATATCGCACTTTAATATTACACATAAATTCTGCTCAGGCGAAAATGAACGCGCGCGTCTAAAAAGCCAACGTTTAATGCTCGGTTAAATTTATATATTCCGGTCTTGAGCGCAAATAAACAGTAGGAATTATTTCCGAATAAATATCGCACGGTGAAGTTAATGAACGAAATTACGGACAACTATTCGCAAAATGCGTCAATCCACGTTACACGGTTTTTTTTCTTCTTCTTTCTGCTTACATATACTTATAACTTACAATATTACCACACGCACTCGTCTTCCATCGTGTCTCGCTTTGGCCGTACATAAACGCGAACTTGCTTTACTGCGTGATAGGATCGTTAACACGTATATAGCTCAAATCTGGATCTCTTTAACAACCTGATTTCCTACGTGCAAAGTTCGAATCACCTATCCGCGTGTTGTGGAGAGAATCAAATCAGTAAATGGCCATTAAAGTTTTAACGCGGACTATTATACCGGCTGTACATTTAATTTTTTTTTTGCGCCAATCATTAGAGTAAATTTTTTTTTTTTTTTTTTTTTAGTTAAATATTCACCGAATCGTCTACTTTTAACAGGTCAGAGTTAACGCAATCAGTATGCTTTTTGTTGCTAGCTCGTCAACGTTATGAAAATGGATTTGACGGATTTTAGAACTAATAGGTGCTTCGTGCCCTTTACGATCCGGTCCACTATTATAGGAGCGACAGCGCCATAAGCATTACATTGACGGCAGCTAAATTTTCATATAAAATAACGATTCAGGTTGTATAGTCTCGCTAATACAAAATTTTTATCGCGCTTTTAAACAATATAAGTACATGCGAGAGATGTGTAAATCTTAATTTTCTGAAAAGTATTATAATAACCCCGGAAAGTTGAATATAATAGAAATAACGTGCAAAACTTTTTGTCAAATATTGTCAGCCAATGGCAAACAAGCTCTTTTCTTGGAACGTTTAAAATTCACGAAAGAGAGGGACTACGGCACAGAAATAGTTTTAAATTTGATTGTAAGTCGCGCCAAATACAGCCAAGTCACACCGAGCACGAGTAAGAACAACGAACAAGTTCGCCACGCTCAGAGCCCCGCTCCTCGTGCTGTTTATATATATACGCGCGCTGTTGATCTAAGCACTTGGTAAATTGTTTACTTTGACATAACGTCAATAAAGGCATTGTCACATCGCTATAGTAGCTTTATTTTCTACGAAAGTATAATCTCGAATGCAAACCGACTCTCCGTTGAATTGAGATACGGCACTCCTTAATTGTTAAAGTTTATATATATGTCATATACGCGGAATATAATGAATATTTCGTATTCGACTATATGGACATTATGTGCGATATACTCTTGAAAAATTTAATTAGAATCTCGCGGCGGATAATGGAACCCGCACTCGCGAGTGTAAAAAGTTAGCATCTCCGTAATAACACACCCCGCATGCGCGCTGCACAAACGCGCGTCGTTTTTTCTCTCTTGCAAATTAATACCGCGTAAATCACGCCGCTCGTCGTCATCGTCAATTATAATATCCCCGTCGCAAACACTGTAATCATTCGTTTGTAAAATATACATTTATCACGTCACACCTATATACACACACTCTCTCCCTTATCGTACATTCCATTATATATAGTGTGCGTATGTACTATATACCGATGCATTAACGAGCTCGTGATTAATACCCGTTCGATATAGACCACCTTGATGAACTTCAAAAGCCGATGATCGACAATTCGGAAGATTCTTCGCGAGAACTGAGTTGTCTCGAGGACCCTATACATACACACCATGATCGAGCGCTGATTAAGGCCGATTATTGCGGACGGAGCGATAAAAGCCGAGAGCGGGAGAGGGTGTGTTATTATTACGAGAAGGAGGAGGTGAAATTTGGGTTTAAGGGCCCGCCGCTCGGGGATTACCCGAATTACTCACTTACTAGCGTTGTGCGCGTGTGGATGTGTACGCGTGCCATCGGTGTAGTAGGTCCTCTTTAGAGTGCTGTAAAATTTATCGCCCCAATAAGTTGTTCGGGCCGGAGGAGGCGGCGATTGGACAGCGTTCCATTATGATTTGATTAAGAGCGCCGTCGCTGCGATGCGAAATGTTTTTTTTTTTTTATTATATAGGGGGAGGAGGTAATAAAAAGGTGACGCGCCTGTATACTTGTGCAGCGTGCTTGATTGTTTGAGTGTCGTTATGATGGGGTTTATGGGTGATCGATACGAAAAGGGACAATGGTGCTAGATTAGGATCAGAAGAGATATATTGTATGAATGATTGTTTTTTTGGATATAGAAGAAATTGAAAAAGTTAGGAGTGAATTTTTAACAGCGATAAGTGAAACTTACACAAGCAACATTCAATTATAAAGATTCACGCTTGATTCAATCAGATTAAATATCTGCCATTTATACAATTCATGTTCTTGTCAGTATATTTCAGATAGCTAATATAGCAAAGATTATAACCTGCGATACACAGCCAAACGCTGACCTATTCAAAATTTAATTTCAGTTGATATTTCAAGGTAGAGTTATATGCAACGTCAAGATTTCTCGAAGAATTCAAAACCACATCAAAACCTGAAGTACTTTCCATCCATTAACGTATAACAATATATAACCATGAATAATCCGCATACTGTTGCCTAATTTTCGGCAAGATAACGTCACTTGAGAGCCTCAGCTATAGCACATATTGCCCTCTGTGCAAAAGCTCAAGCAGAATTCGCCGCGCGTACTGCCAATAGTTCGTGGCCGGCAGAATAGTTGGCGCGGTTCGCATAGTGCGAAACAATTCGTCGGATCTTCCGCCTCGGTCTCTCGTCCCTCGGACTCGAGGAGTCATTAGACGAGAGGGAATTAGCTTGACCGTTAACTTGAGGCTCTGCAGCCGTATATACGTAGGTGTGTGTGTGTGTGTATGTGTGTACTCGAGGAGTCTTTAGAGTGAGTATTTGGGAATAGGGCGAGACGGAAGCGTGATTCTCAGGAGAGTTGATGGTGTTTACTTGCGGTAAAGTAGTCGCTTTGAGAGTGGGTAAACGATTTTTTTCTTTCTTTCTATGTTATGTTGTTTGTGCAATGGTGTGAGGTATGAGTTGTTGAAAAAATACGCATTTGAAGAATATATATTTATATAAATACTAATTCAAAAGATTCAATACAGAAATAAATGTAGGCAACCTCACTCTGGCTAATTAACGTCTTCCTTCAATTATATTTTACAACCCCGCCTTTAACTATGCCCTTTGTATAATTACAAAAAGTGATGCCTTGCCCTCGTCCATTGTCAACGATTTTTTTCCTTCAAAGCCATATTCAGCGTCTTATATGTATACCTATATATATTGTTAGGATTGTGATACCGGGTAGAATGAATTTTTAGCGTACTTTAATTAACAAGCCAATCAGCGCCAAGTTTCAAGACGCTTCGCAACGTCGTGTCGTCGTGTCTCGCCTCTGTGTCCCTTTGTGGAAAGGGACGCGCCCTTTGCGAGCGCGCGCGCGCGCGTATCGCATCAAGTAGAACGGAAAGTTTTCCCCATTTACTATATTTAGTAATTTCATAGAGCGAGCTCTTTATAATTACTTTGGAATTTTACAGGCACGACCTAATTTCGATGCTTGGCGGCTTCTTGCGGCTTCTATTTGTGATATAACATTATTATTTTTCAGAAGCTCATGTTCATTTTTTTAACGATCGAATCACTTATAACAAATTGCTAATAATTTTATTATTTATTTTAAGGCATTAAAATATAGAAAAGTATTTTGATATTAATTATCAAAATATTTACCAAGTAAATATTATTTTGTTTTCAAATGTTCGTCATGGGAAAGCGTACTTATTAGTCGTAATTAATCACAGAACATTGTTACGATTCATATTCTCGAATCTACCAGGTTGCGCCATCTACAAATAGGGGCAACCGAGCACGGAGCAACTGATTTCGTGTGATGGTTAAGTAGGAATCTCTTCGGCGCAGTTGTAGATATACGTTTGTATCTGCATATCAACATCGGATAATACATTACTTACATAATAATCTACACATGATTGTTTATCTTGAATATGAATTTCGAAACGGGTCTGTCAACATTATCGTTTGGTGACGTACAATTGTATACATTTCAGTATAAACAGCTATTTTTGAATAACGACCATCTCGCTCGGTACACTATCATACCATTTTTGAGAAAACTCCCTAGTATATAGCCTCGTCACGGCTGCATTTCAAGCAGCGTTGTATTTATAAATTTTCAAAAATCCTCGAGAAACAAAGTTGCAAGCTCATGCGCCGAACTTGCAGCGGGCTCGAGTCATTGTTGCCGGCTCTTAAAATAGAACAATCACAAGCCCCACGCTTGCGCGCGTGCGTGTCTAGTTCTTTTTAGCGACGCGCGCGACAGTGCTTTTGACAGCCGCTGCGCTCTGACGACTGCAGCCCATTGGAAACCTGCTTTGCTTCTTATTGGGGAACTCTGATTATCTCTGTCTCTCTCGCTCACAGTCATAGCTCTCTCACTCTCTCTTTCGCTCTTTCTCTCTCGCTAGCGCTATATAGCCCAGTATAACCTCTACATTAATGTCAGTAACTCGGTGTCTACACTGTCTGTGCTTTCCAAAAGCTTCGCATCGATTAAAGACCTTAGTAAGTCAACATAACCTTTCAATTTAATTCGTCGGGCCGTCGTTTTTCGGCGTCGCACGGCTTTCTTTTTCCGAAATTTGAGATCGACAGGTTGATATTGCGGCCGCGTAGCACAAAATCGATGCGTTCCGAGCGTCGTCGTAAACTTAACCTCAAAAGTAATATTTTTAATTTTGCCTGTTTTGTGTATATAGATAAGAGCCGTAGTATCGCCTTACCTTTCAGATTATGTTCTGAGTTTGCGACTCTATCGAGCTGTAAAATACACGTATACGATATAATTCATCGTTTTTATTTGCAGTGATGTGAGGGGCTTGGTAAACAGTGACGAAGGGACAACTACAGGATTGGATTACCTCTCGTCAAACTGTAACAAAAAAAAACAGTCCTATGCCCTCTGCCACAGGTAGTAATTATCTGTCCATATTTTTATCATCGTTATAGTTATATTATGAATATTCGCAATGATTTCGTTAAGCAACAAAGCAGTTTCTTGGTTTTCATAACAAAGTTCGAAAACACTGTGTTCCATCCGTATTTTCAGGATTCCCAAGAAATTCGCGAAGATTAGCACTGTTTTGTATGTACTGTAAGCACGTAGAGAACTTCTCAAAAAGATAACGCTACTCTTTGATGCTCCTTCAAAATGTCCTGTCACTGTCGTTTCAAGAGAAGGTGTGCTTGTTACGCGAGTTAAAAAGGATTGCTCTTTTCATTGAAGGTTCTATAGTAGTACATGCATAAAAAGAAAGAATCTTACATACGTACTGTTTTTGAGAAATATCAAAAGTAAAATCATTAACATTTTGTTTTAATTTTACAAAAATATAATATCATAAATTTCTAACGTTATCTTGCTACAGGGATATATTTAAATATCACAACTCGAATGAAATAATTATCTTAATGGCACTTTGTTTTGTCTAATTCAATTTATTATTTATTACAGGAGGTGCGAACCCCTTGGGGCAAAAGGGTGGGGGTAATATGCCCAGTAATGAAGAATGTGGGATCCGAGATGTTTGGGCTCAGAATTTGGAAGAGGAGTTTCGCACAATTCGTCAAGTTGTGCAACAATATCAATATATTGCTATGGATACAGAGTTTCCCGGAGTCGTTGCAAGACCAATTGGTAATATGATTTAAATCGTAACATAATATGATGTAGTTTTTTGAAGTAATATACAATATATACAGTATATTTTGTAACAATAAATATTTAATACATAACATTAATGTATAACAGGTGAATTCAGAACAAGCGCAGATTATCAATATCAGCTGCTCCGATGTAACGTAGATCTCCTAAGGATTATACAACTTGGTCTCACATTTCTTGATGACCAAGGAAACACACCAGCTGGATACACCACATGGCAATTTAATTTTAAGTTTAACTTACAGTACGTAATTCCAAATTTTAAATAACTGATAGTAGTTTTCAACATTATTTTTCGTCATAAGTTTTTGTAAAGTATTATGTACTTAACGGCCTGTTTCGAGGCTGTAAAGTTGTATTTTTAGTTAACAAATACGAATCTGTAAAATACAATTTTACGGACACGTATGACGAAAAATTTATTTGTCATCTTAAACATAATATAATTTTTATAATTTTATAGAGAAGATATGTATGCTCAAGACAGCATAGATATGTTACAAAACAGTGGGATTCAGTTTAAAAAGCACGAAGAAGAAGGTATTGACCCATTGGATTTTGCAGAGCTGTTAATGACATCAGGAATTGTACTTGTGGATGACATCAAATGGTTATCCTTTCATTCAGGATATGACTTTGGTTATTTACTGAAACTTTTAACTGACCAAAATTTACCACAAGAAGAAAGCGAGTTTTTCGAACTCCTCAGGATATACTTTCCAACGATTTACGACGTTAAAGTATGTATTTTGAATATTATTTGCTTTGATTATTTTATATATCATCATTAAATATAAATATCCCTAAAATTAATCATGCATAATATAAATTTTTAGTATCTTATGAAGTCCTGTAAAAACTTGAAAGGAGGATTACAGGAAGTGGCAGAACAACTTGAATTACAAAGAGTTGGACCTCAACATCAAGCTGGTTCAGACTCACTTTTAACTGGAATGGTCTTTTTTAAAATGAGAGAGGTATTTTTCATTCAATTATTCAAAAAATTACTTACTACAACTCGAATGTCGAAATTTGTTAAATGAGTAAACTGTGAGAAAAAAATTTTTCTCGATATTTTGTTCTAAATTTGTATTTCTGATTAAAAATTTTATCTTGAAAAGTAGTAAAAATTTCGATTTATATATTAATTAAAAATATTTCATTACCAGATGTTCTTTGAGGATAACATTGATGATGCCAAGTACTGTGGTCACCTGTACGGACTGGGAACATCTTTTGTTGTAAATGGCTCTGGAGGATACCTCGATAGCAACGGAGATAATTCATCATCTTCGTAATTGGAATACAAATCATCGCCTTCATCAGAGATGATTTCTTTGTGAATAATTCGTCTGCAGACATAATTAAGAAATCCAGTTTAGATTCGTACGCGTGTAGATTCTGTATAATTTATGGAATTTTCAATTTTGATTTCTTTTTAATTTTATCATATACAGATTCTTCGATTGAAAAACAAAAATCTAACTATAAAAAAAAAGAGTAAAGAATTTTATAGTAACATAAAAATTGTCTATGAAATTTCAATCAATTGTGAACCTTAGTGGAGAAACTAACAGTCATTGTCCACCCGCCGACTTTTTGAGAAGTGAGAGGCGTGTTTTTAACTAACTTTTTTCCGCCTACTGTTGATACTTTTTTTTCTTTTTTCTCGTCGTCTTTTATCGAGTTAGAAGGTCGTGTGCATTCATACATGCCATTCTTTTTTTTTCTTCGTGAGAAGCAATATTGTGAATATATATAGAGATACCTTTTTGGAATCGGCCGAAGAAACCTTTTCTTTTCATTATATTACTTTTTGTTTCCCTTATCGCGCTAGAGATTCAATCATTGAAGACTCCCACAGAACCCATACACAAGGCAAATTCAATCTACCAATATATTTTTGTCAAGCCCGAATAAACTGTGATTCTTCTTCACGTTGCTAGAGCTGAAACGAAAAAACGACTCTTATCATTATGATTATTATTACCATTTTTTTTTTCTACACTTTTATTTTCGACGCTCAACGCCAACGAAGCCGCACTACGACACATTATTCATTGATTTCTGTTTTTATGACGATACATGATCTATTGTAAAGGTGTAATAAAGAAGATGTTTTTGGTATGATCTATAAAAAAGAAAGAAACAACAACCCGCTGCTGGCTTTTTATTATACAAACCAGACCACACACCGCGTCGCCCTTTCTTTTTTTTTCTTCTTTTAAATTCTTTTCTCACCATCGCACTGTAGAATTAGGTCACCAAAGGCACTTCTCGCTCGTTTTTCCTATTGCTTCACATACACCTCGCACCTATATACCGCGCTACAGAGATAAGCTTACGCACCGATCCGCTCCACGTTATCTTTCCTATCTCTCCTTATCTCTCGCACCCACTCGCGAGCCCAAGCCCGCACCTCGCCCAGATTCCCGCTGCCGATGCTCTCAGTTCGCCCGCGGCGTTCACCTGTGCGTACATCTATATAATATCGATCGGACACTTAACGCGCGCGCGAGCGCGACTGTCTACAGTATAATAATCGTGCAAGTGCGCAATTCACGCGCATGGGAATACCATAACAGAACTCCCTCTAAAGTGACTATTACCCGTCATAAGTACACATCCACGTTACAAATAATTACTGCGATTGTGCAACGAAGATGCGTCCGCGAAGGGCGTACCTCGCGCTCTTCCTCCTCGTCGTCTACTCGGCCAGTGTATCCTCGCAATCGTCGACGCCTCGCGATGCCTTCGAGAGCGCGTTCGGTCTTAACGGGGCCGGTAGCGAGCTGGGATCGGGTACCGGTGAGCTCGACGATTTGAACAAAGACGAGAACACGGAGGACGTAGCCGGTGTACAAGTGGTTGCCGATGACGCTGTGGACAAACTCCTGGACGTCGAGGTGACCAGCTCAGCCGGTGGCTCCTCGGACCTGCCGGACAAAGGTTTGTCGCCCAGGCTCGGCGCGGATGACGACGCGGCCAGCGGCAAATACGTGAGATACGGTAAAGGAAGTGACGAGCGTACCCATCACACATGCGTCTTATCGTGCAGCACGCATAGGCTTATCGCCGAATACATTCGAAGAGAGTGTGAATAGCTTATATAGCCACCGCCGCACCTTGTTGGCTGTAATTTATATGTAGGCACCATGCTCTCGCACCTTTCTTTCACCTGTCGACTAATATAGCTACTCTAATTTATATTTCTGAATTTCCGATAACACATACAATCTCTATACTTCTCCGCTTTAAAATAACTACACTATATATATCTTCGCAGATATAATCGCTTCGCAAAAAGCAAAGCCTACCATTATAATACACTCGTACCCACCCTCATCGTTATCTCGAGGGGCGCAGCAGCCGCGCTTTTCAATTATATACAAACGCGAAAGTTCAGAAGCGCCGCGTCCTGCCGCATATAGGTATGTGCCAGCTAACACGGAGAGTGTATCTTGTCAGCGGCCGCGAGACACGTACGCATTAACACCCTTTTATCCCTTATCTCGCCAAAGTATTCTAGAACGCGATATACACGAGGCGTAGATTGGAGCGCGAGTCGTGTGCTGCTCCCAGTGTTTATCTCTCTGCGTGATGTTTGAGCGGCTTACAGTACACGTATACGGTTATTTTCACGGTGTTCTATCTTGGTACGAGCTGTAAATGAAATTAGATACATAGCGTGGTAGATTTCGTTGATTTGCCGGATTTTTCTGACTATAGGATTATGATGACTGAGTTGTTGAGTTATTTACGAAGGAATGATGAAACTACTTAGGTGGTGAGAAATTTTTTAGCAAAAAAATATTCTTTAATTTAGTTTACTACATGCGAAAAGCTTGGAATAATTTTCATGAGGAAATTAGTCTGTTCCATGTTTACTATCAAAAGTATATAGTAATTTTTATGTCACGAAATTTTTCTCCTTGCGGCATTTCACGACTTCGCTCTTAATCCCACAATTATAACTCATGATCACTGCACTCTAACCATCTCCCACGAAATCGTATATTGAAAAAAGATGAAGGCTCATAGGGCTCGCGCTGCACCTGCTTAATCATGGGGCCGGCTGTTTGCGGTGCGTCAGCCGCGTTACACACGTTCGACGCCGCCCGCATCGGGCTTTTTCGTTATCGCGCGGCTCTATCATTGATACGCCGTGAGTTTATCAGTTACTGGCTCCGAAGCGTGAATCATCGTAATTCCGAATCCACTACGAGCCGCGAAAGATTAGTCATTGAGAATATTGTTAGCGAGGTGTAGTAATTACGAGCGTTTTATTTTAGGTTTTCGTGATTTGTATGCTTATATGTTGAGATAGTGGGGATAGGTGATTCGAATGTGGCTTTTTGCAGATTATTTTCGGTATACGGTGATGGTAATTTGTTTGTTTTGGTTATAGCTTTTTATCGGTTCGAATTTTATTTTTGTTCTGTACATAATTGTGGGTAGGAGTAATGTAATGAAAACTTAATATATAAATGGTTTTAAAATAAATTTATAAAACAAGGAAGTTTCAATTTAATTCCTACTTTGATGATTTCGGGAAAACCATTACGTATTTGTTATTAAAAGAAAAGCGATGAAATTTATTTTAAAAAATAAATAATTTTTTAAAATTACCTCCATTTTTAGTATAACCCACGCATAAAGCAACTTTATTTCAAAGTAAAAAGTAAAAAAGATTAATTAACCAAAATATAATATTGTAATATTTCGCGTGATTCCCAGTAAAACCTACCGATGCACCGATTGATTTTATTTTGCGCGCTCTCGCGTCTAATGGGCCAGAACCGATAACGAAGCATATACACGCGCGAAATTAATTGGCTTTCCAAATTTTGCTTTTATGAAATAATTGACGGCCGTAACATTAAATCAGTCCATATTTACCTTTACATATACGCGCGTATACCATCAATCATACATTGGAAAAACTTTTCGTTAAATATTTCAACATCTACGATATATGGGTACATTTTATTCGTGATCCAGCGTGGTTTTACCATGTTGCGATCGCCGAGTCGCAGCGACTTTCGACGAGGCACGTGTAGATGTCGTTGGGTCGCGGAAAACTCCGGCTGCGCTTTTATCGGGGCTTTTAATCGTTCGGTTATACTTCTATATTATATGTGGTGATATTGAAAAAAGGCTAATTGAAAAAAAAAAATAGAGTTATAGTATTTTTTGCATTGTAGCATCTGGGTAGATTTTAACACCTACAGATAAATTTTTTTGAAAAAAAAAAAAAAAAAAAAAAAAAACATATAGATATTTTAAAAAAACTTGCATACTTGAAAAATATTTATAGTTTTTTTTGAATTTCCAATGGGACTAAGGATTTGATCAGAACAGAAGAAACTATGATTATTCATAATCGATTGTGTGATTCATTGTTTTTCAGTACTGTCATATGATATATGAAGGTGTAACAAGTCGTTTAGGTAGAGAGATTATAATCTGAGCAAAAAACTGTAAAATATGTACAGGTATTATACTCTTAGTTTTGTAGTAAAACAATCATTTCAATTAATAATACACATGAAAATTATTCCGGTAGTCGCAGCTGCTTAAAGTAAAACGAAACCATTGACAAAATAAAATATTTATCCGCATTGCTTTGTTAACGACATTCGCACAACCATTTATGCTGTAATGTATTTTATTATGCTTTCCATCCCTTCATTATTAACCAAATAAATTAAATTTAACGTGTATTAAATAAATAATGGGACAGTAATTTCACAAGTCAAATCAGTATTCGAATAACAATTGTAAATTTATTTTGTATTCAATATTTTAGAAAGTACTGTACTTATGTGCGTGTACATATAACGGGTATATAACGTACCTTAAAAATTGAAATCTCGAGATATGCGCGGCGTGACACGAATTCCTCATTCATACTAAAAACAATGTTATCTCGAGAAAACAAGCATACCGGTTGACTCAAATCCACACTGCATCGTACTAAAATAAGAACGTAAACGCATTTTAATAAGAAATAAACCTTTCTAAGAACTCTGACAATATTTCAATGTATAATAAAAATAATTTGTTAATGAATTTATTCACTATATAACTCTGGAGACTTGGTATATTGCCTATCTTATATAAAACAATAAATAACTTATTCAGAAACTCGTACAACGTTCCCTGCACATGTTCGCATCATCCTCAGCGTGAGCCAATAAGATTATTCACACTTCCGATTACCACGCCATCTTCTCCTCTATAACATATAATACCCATAAAGCCAATATCACGCACTGGCTTAAAGAACGCGCGGATAGTAAGCGCCCAAAGCCACCAAGTTTTTTAATGACTGGCCGATTGCTTAAAGCGTTACCGGAACTTTTGCTGCCGCACTCATACCGCTGCGAGAACTCTCCGCCATTATTATGCAAAGTCCAACTTCATTAGGAACTTTTTGATAAGATTTTAATTTTAATTTATCATAAAATTGCGGCGCGTGCGCGCGAGTGTTAACGTATATATTATAATAGAGAAATGCGGTTGGGGGTTGAATTAAAATTTTGCAGACTCGGACGAACCGGAGGCGGATCGATATGCCCCGCGGTCCGATCAAATGACGCCTAATTACGTCATGACCGAGGCGAGGCTGAAGGAGATCAGGTCCAAGTTCATGTATTGGTTCTTCGATAAGGGCGGCGATACCAGCAACAACGGGGATTACCAGACGGACATTCACAATTCGATGCCACAGATACACAAGAACTTCAACTTCCAGCTGCCGTTCTTTGGCTTTCGATACAATTACACACGCGTTAGTCATCGTTTTCTGATGATAATTTTAGCGTACACTCGAGGGAATCATTAGTCATATATATAGTTTATTATAATACTTTTGTTGGTACTAATTTAGTTATGATGCGCAGAGCCTAAAATAAACTTATTTTAAATTTATTTTTTTAAAGTGTTCTTGATATTAATAGTATTTTCGTTACAAGTTTATCATAGCAATGGCGAATGCAATTTTCGTGAAATTTTTGAAATGGTCTTTTTTACCAGCGACCATGTGTTACTGATTCCTTGAAATTGCTTGATTAAGTATATAAAGTGTTTTAATTCTATAGTAAGATGTATAATAATCGTTAGTTATTACACTTAACTCTGCAACACAAAAGTTGTTATTTTCCTCGTTTTTAAACGCGATTCTCCGAGTGTACACCACCAATTATTACATCTACAAACGCAACAACACTACCACCACCATTAATCTCTCTCCATGACTAATGCTTAGGTCTCGATGAACGGCTACCTAGAGTTCAGCGACCCGCCCGATCACTACACCTACCCGCTGAACTTTCCTATCAAGGACTGGCCGAAAATGAAGGACCCTGCCTTCATCGGGCCCTTCTTCAGTAAATGCAGAATTGGCCAGATGAAGCCAACCGATATCGATCAGCGCAGGCCCGGCGTCTACTTCCGGTGAGTAGAGCGCTTTCGCTGAAAACTCGCGCGTGCGGGTATGTAGGTAATGAGTAATGCGCGCGGAGAGAGATATGTAGGTATTTAGTGTGAGTCATGCGCGATGTATGTGATGTGATGTGTGTGAAGGGCAAAGGCGGTTGTATATTGGATATGAATGATAGACGTTTGTAGATTGATTTTGTTTGAAATTTGAGATTTTTTAGCTTTCATTCGTTTCGATCTGTTTCAATCGTTTCCCTATAATAATTTCTTTTTTTTTCATTAAAGTACGATAACATTTCAGCTATATAGATTAAATTCGCGATATATATATAGATCTCGCGTTCAATGAAAGAAACCCCTGCCAATATATTGGCACGTAGCTTCCTCCAAATCAATTAATCGCTCCTATATGTATATAGGTCAAATATAAAATATGTTTATACATTTTACATGCTTTTTCAATAATCTACTACTTCATTAGTATTTCCAAAAATTACACATTATTTCTTATTCTTCAAATCCTTTGCTAGCTGCCACTGATAATATGTCAACACAAAAATACTAAGTATGTTAAGATATTAATAATTCAAAATAACCTACCTACCTGCGGAGCGCAACTAACACACATGTACTGCACCATCTATAAGAACCCCTTTCCTACATTCCTATAATTACCTCCAAATCATTGTACTTCGATATTCTGTATAATAGATAATGTTTCTTGATAAACTTTCACAAATATATTGCCTATAGCACACACAAAATTGTCTATAAATTTCATGTTTCCATTTATAAAAATTGACCGTTTAGTTTGGGAGTTATAGCTTTAAAAAAAAAACGTTTTTGCTAATAACAACAGAACCGTGATAGCTAGGAAAAATTTGTTTTTGAATGTATAGGTTTTTTTATGTTTCTTTGAATGCTACCCATCTGATTCAAAAATTTAAATCCAAACATTAAAAAAATTCAAAAATAAATTTTTCGGAAGTCAAAAATTCGACATAAAACAATAACGAATCAGTGAATTATAAAAAATGATTTTCTTACACACACATCCATACAGACATTTTCTAAAATCATGTGATACAAACTTCTAACACCTTTAATCATGTTTCTAGAGTGATTTAGGGAAACTTAAAATTTCACTAATACAAAGCTTCCTCTAGAAAGAAGCAAAATATTTTCATCCGTCAGCTTTTCATCCAACAATACAAAATGACTTTCTATAATATATAGTACCGCGTATTATGAAAAAAATAAAATATGCCTACCATTAAAAAAAAGGATAAATTCACATCGAAATAATTTAAGCTCGAATATATAGAGATTAAGCTCTGAGCCTGCACCCTCCCCCCGATTCTCAAACTTACACCGTCTCTCGACGTTTTCCGCATAGAATGGAGCGCGATCTGCAAAAGCGCACCGACCAATTCGGCGTGGAGATGCGCGAGCGTCTGACGTGGGACGTCCGCGAGGGCGTAATCGGCGCCGACACGTTCTACCCCAAGCACGCGGTGATCGTCACGTGGAAGAACATGTCCTTCGCCGGTGGCATCGACGTCTCGCTGTTCAAGACCAACACGTTCCAGCTGGTCCTCGCCACGGATGAGGTCTACACGTACGCGATCGCCAACTACCTAGACCTGCAGTGGACGAGCCACACGGAGGCGGGCGGCGACACGACCGTCGGCGAGGGCGGGACTCCGGCGCTGGTGAGTACATATACGAAGGTTTGCAGAGATTGCAGCTTTTAGAGGGGATTGGTAGCTTGAAATGATTTTTAAGGGTGGCTGTCGGGGATTCGTAAAATAAAATTATACCTCATTATATAGACGTTTTTTTTTATAGTTTAAAGCAATTATTTTAATGAGTTGTTAATGACGAGTTGTAAAAAGCTTTTCAGGTTAAAATATGCTTTTATAAAGGGGCAATAAATGTTCTCCGATCTCGAATTTAATTCTTCATCAATAACAAATAATACTTTTCATACTCCTCTAAAATAAGGATCATTTACTTTATTTTAAAAAACCAATATATTTCTATACAAAAGGTATAAATTCCTTTTCCAATACCGTAAATAGATTTTGATTTAAGTGCAATTTAATTAAAATGAATTATCGTTCGTGGTTTATTCCACACATTTGAAGGAATTTCCGTTCAATTAAAAAAAGATCGATTAAGCGTTAATTCGGGTTCACTTTTCAATCCCACCATCTCTCTCTCTCTCTCTGTCTCTCATTTTCTCACACTTTCCGTCTAAAAAAGTCGGAACCTCAATTGATTCATTAATTCGCCATCAAAAGTTGGACGTCGATATGAGTATTGATTGTGCGCGTGACGGTTGCTACACGCGCGCGCTTGCAAAAGTTCCGAGCGATTCATTAATTGACAGAAATTTGACGTACAATTTCTCGCGCCTTCTGATATTATTTTCGGCCGAACAAAAAGGATCGCTCCATCAATTACGGTAAAAGTATATTCATGAATTTTTCATAAGAAAAAAAAAAGATGGAAATAAACATACATAACATCCTTCGTTATTTATAGAAGGTATACAAAATGTATATCTATCCCTCTCTCAACTTCGTACGTGTGCGTATACCTTCTTAAATACTTAATTCCTCCCGCGTCATATTAATCCAACCTATCCACTCGTAGCAACCATATCCCGATTAAAAATGCAATATCCCCCATAAAATCCTTCCTCCCGTGCGAATAAATCTAATAAACTTACTCCCGCACGTGGCGATCTAAATAAAGCGTATATGGACTAATGATTATATACGAAAGAGTCGTAAAAACATGAAAGCATGACTCATGAGTGTTGTATTATTTTTTTGTCTATCTCTCTTCAACTCGATTCTGCTGCGCGCGTTATAGGTTGGATTCAACGGCGGAAATGGAACGCAGGCGTTCGAGTACGCGCCGTACTCGCAAAGGTCGACGCTGCGCGATCTCACTGGCAGAGGATGGACGAATGGGTTCCCCGGTAGGCATATATTCCGCATCGACGAGAAGATCATGGTTGGGAACTGCAACAAGGATATATGTAAGCAATTTTTTAAATTTTAATTTCAAGTGGAAACGGAAAATAGTTCGATTATTGACGTTTCCTGTGTGATATATAAACGGCGCTGTGATTTTTTAATAAAGATAGTAACTGGAACGGGGAATTAATTACTAATATTATACGAAAGAATAAAGTACGATTATCTATTAAGAATATCACGCGATAATGAATAATATGTTGCTTATATACAAGATATATCTTTTAAATTTTAATGCGTCCGCCCAGACATACCTATCTATAATTTCATTTATCGACTACTTTAAAGTTCCTTAAACATTAAAATTGTATAGATTTCTACATCATGCATACATATCAGTCAAATAGATAGTCTCCAAATACATCCACATCTCTGTTATTAATCATTATAGCTTTTTAGAATTTTTCTCTATACAATCAACCTAACATTTCCCACGAATATGGAAGAGAAAAAGTTCTCAATAACAATCACACACCATAACCGAAACCCCCTTTGCTCGCAGCGGGCGCGAACCTCGACATAATGTTCGCCCCGGAGAGCGGTAACATGCTCGGCGGCACTGTCGTCAACATCACGGGCCCGTGCTTTGAGCCCCTCGACAAGATCCGCTGTCGCTTCGACACGGAGGTGGTGGTTGGTACGGTGGTAGACCGTAACCGGGCCATCTGCATCCAGCCGTACGTTAAGGCAGAGGGATACATCAGGTTCGCCGTGGCGATCAACAGCGGCGCTTATAACTGGAAGGGCAAATACTTTGTCGGTGAGTGGATTTTTTTATTTGGGAGTTGAGGTGGAAGATGAGGTTTGCAGTCGAAATGAAATTGGAAAAATGGGGAGAATTTTTCAGCAAAATTATAGCTGAGGTTGTGGGACTTACTATAGTCGTCGGTTTCTACTGCAAATGATTTTTTGTATAGATCAATTTTAAAACAAACTTTGTGGTGGATTTATTTGTCGAGCGAAATGTTCAAATTTAAGATTTTACTGGATAGTATATGAAACAGAGTTATTCTGGTACCCTTTATTGTGAAACTCAGCTCAGAGGTGCATTCAAAATGAAGGTGAATAAGATTCGTGCTTCTCGAGATAGCTTTTATAGGGTTCATTAATATTAGTTTATGTAAGCAATGCAGTATTTTTACTCTATTATTGTTGCCTTTTATATTGTGAAGAAATATGAAAGTTTTTTTTCTTCACGCGTCAAAGTATAAATTATTCCTTTGCAGCGCTATTTCACGATAACTGTTTAATTACATTCGTTCTGCAATTAAAAATATAAATTAACTGAAATTCATGTTCTCGCATCTTCGCTACAATCGGAAACAGTTACTACCACGATAACATGTACAACATAAATTCAACGCTCAATACGATAAAACCTCATAAACACCAACGAATAATCGGCTCTCGATTGACCATCTCACAGAAACGCCAGCCACCGCCGAGGAGAAGATCTTCTTCTCCACCCGCGCCGTTCACGAGCGCGACCCAGCCGAGATAAAGTTCACCTGGAACGCCTATAACTTGACAAGCAACCTCAACGCCATAGTGCAGATATCGCTCTGGGGCTACCGCGAGACGACCATCAGGCCCGAGCTCGAATTCATAAACATGATCGAGGTTCGTTAATAACTACTTTGCACTTTTTTCCATGTAAGTTTTTTTTATTATTCAGGCAATTTGTTGTCCCTTTCTGCAGGAAAACACTGCCAACTCGGGCTCGTACGTTATAACGCCGGCGAACTTCAAGAGTCGCTTTGATCAGTACACGAACGACATGCAATTTGGCTTTCTGCAGATCAATCTGACCAATCCGTCACAGTATTCAGGCTTGGAAATTACTCCGTAAGTATTGCTTTTTTTTCAACCTTGGTTTATTGCATATTCCCAAATATCTTTTGAACTCCCCAACATTTAATAGAATTCAATAAATTCAACGTGAAAAAGCAACATTGACAAACCGATTTTTTTTCAGCCTCCTCTGGAGTCGGCCGATACCGCTCGGTTGGTACTTCGGGCCGCAATGGGAGCGCATGTACGGCAACAAGTGGCCCCAGTACCTGTGCGACAAGTGGATCATGCACGACCGCTACCTAAAGAACTTCGCCGCCGAGGTGTCGCTCTGTCCCTGCACCCTTGAACACGCGCTCACGGATAAGGGCAGGTTCCGGCCCGATCCCCACTGCGACAAGGACGCGAATCCGGATTGTTACTACAACAAGGGGGCGATTCATTGCGTGACCACCGGAGCGCCAAAGTGAGTGTGTTTCGCATATTATAGCATGTTTCGTATAGTGGTTATGTAAACGTTTATTATATGTATCTGGCACACAGACGAAAATAGCGATTGCTTCGTTTACACAGCTGCTACGCGCTGATGTTAACATTATACGAATTCCTCTGCTCTGCATCTGAACCTACAGCGTATAATCGATTTTCTTCCCAAATGTAACTAATATCACCTTTTACGTAAAAAAATAAAAATGTTTCATCTTATTTCAGCCTCGACGGTTCGGAGCAGCAATGCTGCTACGACAAGAACAGCATGCTGATGTTGACCTATGATCAGCAATGGGGCTCGCGTCCCCATCGCTCGCACAATCTCGGCTACCTACCCTGGAACGAGGCCAACAAGGTGCCGACTCTGTCCCACTGGTTCCACGATATGGTGCCAATGTACACCTGCTGCCTCTGGCAGGAGGAGCAGGCCGTAGGCTGCGAGACCTACAGGTTTGAGCGTAGACCGTCGCAGGATTGCATTGCTTACCAGTCGCCGACGATCGGCGCAGTTTTCGGAGACCCTCACGTGGCGACGTTCGACGGGCTCGAGTATACGTTCAACGGGAAGGGCGAGTTCGTACTGACGAGGGTTAACGATCAGAAGGACAAACTGGACATTCAGGCGAGGTTCGAACAGATGCCTGAAAACTTTTATGGGGAGGTCAGGGCCACGCAGCTGACGGCTGTCGCAGGTGAGTGCTGCAGTTCACGGTATCGATGATGTGCGAGTATGCGTGAGATTGGTGGAAAGTTTCGATTTGTTGAATGGGAGACTGTCGATTTAGTTATTTTTCAATTGAAGTCATGATAATGTCTTGGAAAACAAAAATAATGAAATGTATAATTGGGAATAGATGAGAAATAATTACAGATTTTATTTTTACATCATTATTGAAAATACGGCTTTGCTTTATATTCATTATAATATATCCAAGACAGAGATTTTAATATATATTTTGATTTTGCTAATAAATAAAAAGTTATGTTCCTAATAATAATAATGTAGCAATAAGATCTTCAAATATTACTTAGCTATTTCCAATTAGATGTTACTATTTTTTCTTAAAACACTTTTATAGAATTAAGGGGGAGACTACCTAGTGGAGAAATTTGTGTGCCATAGAGTGCAAAAGTATGAGAAGTGCGAAAATATGAAATAACTTTTGGATAACAGAGTCTTTCGTCATAAAGTCTTTTAAGTTTCAATTCTTGAAAGATTTTTAATGAAATTACCTAATTTCCTTATTATTTCATTATTATACAATTAGGTAATTTCATTAACAATATTTCAAGAATTTTAACTTAAAAGACTTTGTGACGAAAGACTTCGTTATAAAACTTTGTTATGAAAGACTTTGTTCGTAAAACTACCTAGTTTATACATAAAAAGTGCGCGTTTCAAAAGATGAAAGACAATTCAAAGGGTACATTACTACAACGTATAATAAAGGATACATAGTTAAATGCCTTCAAGTCCGTATGTCATATTTGTGCCTTATATCTGTCGCGCCCTTTGATGCATCTGTGTCGTAGGCGAAATATAAATATTAACTTTGATAAGAAGATAGAATAGATTTATAAAATATAATTAATTTTAATTACCACGAAGCAATAAATTCATAGAAGCGCTGCATTCAGTATACGATAAGTGACATCTTCGTCGCACCGTGAAAGATTTTATCGCTTTGAGTATACTTAAGAGACCATTGACCCTGCGTCACATTTCAATTATCTCTATTTCCATTACTCTCAATGAAGCGCGTAAACAGCCGCGTACACCCAGTCCATCTAAAAATAAATATATATGCAAAATAAGAATTTTCAATCTACAACCGTGCCATGTACACTAGAAATTCATTTCTCAAAATGCAAATGAATTTAGTTCCGACTCGAGCGTCCAAACGCCCTCTCCCTCTCTCTCGCAAAAGATAATGAGCTAATTAAAAAGCTAATTAAACAGCTTTTTCCGCGTAAGAGCCTTCTTTCCCCCTTCGTTCCAAAGAAGTAGTCCAGAGCAGACCCCCAGCAGTAGGGGGGTTAGAGAGAAAGAAAAAATAAAAAAGAGAATAAAGAAAATAGGTACAAAGCGGGTGTTCGCGAGAATATACGTTTGATAATTTGTTCCTCACCCTCTTTCGCAGCGAGGGGAAATAATTCGGCGGTTATCGAGGTCAGGCTGCGGCCAACCCACGCGCAGTGGCGCTACCGTCTGGACGTCTTCGCCGACGACAAGAGGGTCTACTTCGACCGCAGCTCCCTCAAGTTCCAGCACTTCGCCGGCGTCGTCGTCTACACGCCCACCTACATACTCAATCAGAGCGAGGTCATCATAATGTTCGACACCGGCGCCGGAGTCGAGGTCGTCGAGAATGAGGGCTTCATGACCGCCAGAGTTTATCTGCCCTGGTCTTACATGGTGAGAATAGTGCTGGGATCTGTGGAGTTTGAAAAATACAGAATTTTTACTATTACCCATATAATACTCATATATGTTTCATACTCTAATAGTACTTTTCGATACTAGTACCATAAAAATGATTCTTAGTAATGATTGTTTGTCGTCCGAGTGAAGCGAGTTTGTCCCATACTCTAAAAAAACAAAATATGGGACTGATATGAATGTTATATGCAAAATAGTATATATTACTCTCATATCGCACACATGTGGCTCATACGTTGGTTATACTATGGGCAACATATTGGCCATAAAACGTTTGGACGAGTAACATATACAATCATCGAGTTATCGCGTGTAGTTTAAAAGTCCATGCTTTAATTATAAATTGTTTATTTTTTCATGAATGCTTTAAAAAAAATGAATAAGGAAATGTTCAATTGTTCCGAAGTTTATACATTATGATTTTCATTGACCATCTGATTTTCATTCATTGTGATTCGCCTCACTACCATTAGTATACAACTGTAATAATTCCGAACTAAACCAATTAAATTGCCATATTTTTTCATTCAAACAATTCCCTCACCCCATTTATCAGAACAAAACGCGTGGACTCCTTGGCAACTGGAGCCACGACATCCTAGACGACCTGGTGAACCCGGATGGCACGATAGCGGCGGTGACCAACCTCAACAACTTCGAGGCCGTGCACAAGGATTTCGCGATCAACTGGCTGCTGGAGGATCGTACCGATGACAAGAAAGGCGAGCCACTGTTCAACCGCGAGAACGCGAGATCGGCGAGTTCCTACGCCAATCGGACATTCGAGCCCGAGTGGAGGCGGATACCCGAGGATATTCTGCCACCGAATAGGTGCGGTTTGGTTACTTCTTTTTTTTTTTTTTATTTTATATATAAAAGTTTCTCAATGGAAATTTAAACAACTTTTCTGGTATAATTTTACTAAAAATTATTGTTCATTTGCCATATTTATAGAATTTTTCAACGAGTATATAGCAGCGATTTTTAATGAAATATTTTACTTTATCCATCCTCTGACATTAGATTTATTAAGTTTCAATTTCCGACGTAACATTTATTACAGCGGGAAATGTAGGTCAGCCCACACGCTTATAGATTTCGAAGTTATTGAAAACTTATCATGATGAAAGTTCTTTCAAAAGTAATTACCTAAGTAGAGCGTTATTAGGTCAATTTTCCAAAGAATTTTCATCAATTTTTTAAATACTACACATACTACCTAATGAATTACCGTGTGCTTGCTCGCGTATTCTATATATATTTGCTCTTGAGATTAATCACGACCGCATTTCCGAACCGAAAATCCCAGCGCATTAAAAATACATATAATGAGAAACAAATATATATACGCATCGGGCCACTTTTAAAACGTCACATTTTAAAAGCCGAATAATATATCGAACGCGCATGGCGATAAATGCGCAGGCTAATTAAGCAACGTGTCCGTTTCTGGATTTTCGCAGATCGGTCGACATAATTCGAGCGCACGACCTCTGCGGCGACTGCTATCAGTGCCAGTACGACTACGCGCTCACCCTCAATCGCGATCTGGCCCACTTCACCAAGAATTACTACGACTCGTATACCCAGATAAAGTCCGTCAATTCCAAGCGCAGTGAGTATCCCTTTTATACGTACATGTACATATTTATTTACGAATAATGATAGCGAATAACACGGTGTATCTGTGCGTCAGTCGTGTCGTGCGGTATACTGGAGACGCCGCGGTTCGGCCGCAAGAGCAACTTCCTCTTCGTGCCGGGTACCAAGGTGACGTTTGAATGCAACCAGGACTTTGTGCTCATCGGCGACCAGAGGCGGACCTGCACGCCCGAAGGACGCTGGGATCTACCCGAGCATGGCTACACCGAGTGTCTCCGTAAGTTTGTCTCCGCTATATATGCTATCAATTAATTATTGAGGTGTAGTTAATTTAAGCGAGCTCGAAAATGTATGCCGACTATTCTGCGTCGCTCTTTGCGTAAACAGTGATATACGGCGGCTGAAGTTTAATGGTCGATTTTGATGAAAAAATTGAAAAAAAAGCCGAAAGAAATAAAAGAAAAGTACTTAATTGCAGTTCAAACTTTCCTGATTTACGCTCAGAGTGTGTATACGAGTGCGCGCGCGAGTCGAAGTAGAAACTGCGGGCTTCGGTCAGACGTGTGATATATCACCAATTTACTGCTATCCATTAATGTCGCCATAAAAACTAACTAGTATTAAAGACTGACGCTCGAACAAGTACTTTTATACAATACACTGTCGTGTTACTCATTTTTATGGTCTGGGTTATGTACGCGCATCCTTCACGTAGATTTTATTAAATGTCGTGTTCTTGCTTAACGTGTTATATGTATATATTCTTCCTGTGCGTATATTGACGTTTTCATTTTTATAACCTACTTTGGATGATGAAATTATTCGGGCTATAGATTTTTTTTTATCATTTCTTTTTATCATATACTTTTACGCTTAGAAAAAGCATACTAATAGTAGCTATAATAAAACTGCTATAATGAATACAGTATCATTCCGCTGTAACGTGACAGGAAATACTTCTGTATAATTAATTAGGAAATTGTTTTCGCGATATTCCACTTTGTAGCCGTGAATAGCTCATTATAACATCTGTCAATAACCAGAATTCCGAAACGATTACAATGTAAAGTTACAGCCTCAAACTAATTTCCTCTCATTAGTTAGTATATATATACACTCATTAAACATTTTACATCGAGTAAAAGTTTATAAAACCATTCACCAACAAAACCGGATACACCGCAAAAGAGCCCCGTTGCGTACAAACGTCAGAATATATCTGCAGCACACATTTTCGTCGCTCTCTCAAGCAAACAATGATAATTATCGCAACTCCTGTCGACGCTTACACCCCCAAAACTCCCCCTCGGCACGTCCTCTCAACGCAATATCTAACACGACCACACAGGCCAAGTGGAGTACGCCCAGCGTACGGCATGGGCGACGATGGGCATAATCGTGGCGGTCCTCCTACCAGCCCTGATCGCCGTGGGCCTGATCGTCGCCGTCGTCCGGCAACGTATGGAAGCTAACTCCGACGCCTCGGGCAAATCTTCTTGGCGGTTCTCGCCAAAACCACGCACAGCCTCACCACTCAGCGACTCTACCGACTCTCTGTCCTCGGCTAAGAAACGCCGGAAGTACGACGCGGTGTACAGGACGCACGAGCCACTGCCCGGCAAGCCGGACATCGAGTTCGAAGACAAGGAGTGGGACCTCAGCCTTAAGGAGCCCGCGGATGTCAGCCCGGCGTCTACTAGCTCCGGCCGCAAACCTCCCCTGGCGGTCGCCGCTCCAGTGCCACCGCCCCTCCCGCAAATCGCCAAACAGAGCGACGTTTGATAGAGTTCGCCCTCCCCTCCTTATACACGTATATAGACATGCGTGTGGGTGTATCGCGTAGTGATGCAGCGGCGCGGATCGGTCCTCTGAGACACACTTGCTTATATATACTTTAGCCAACGAAGATGGGATTTCTATCTAAGCGAGGATTACTCGTTGATGGATTTTGTTATTAATGTAAGAGAAAGAGAAAGATGTATCGATTCATGCTGCCAAGGTTGTTAGGCTATAAGGATTTTTTGTAGCGCGTAAGGCTTTTTTTATCACATAATGTAGTATTAGTATTTAGTCGTAGCTTAGTTTTATATTTCTTATGCTTTTTTTTGCTATTGGACATTAGATATAATCACAGTAATATATACGTTTCATATAACTACATAACGTTTCATGACTTGAATTCCACGGTAAAAATGTATACATATCACCCTGTATGTTTACACTCGTCGTACGCGTTGATTGCCGCAGCCGAAAAGATATAGTCCCCCGCTGCATCTGGCCCTGATAAAACGCGCTGGCAAACTTTTTTATCTCCTCTTTGTACAGCGCGCTTGCCGGTAAACACACACACACGTACTGCCTAAACCTATTGGGCAATGTAACCCGACGCTGGTGCAGGTGTGAACGCCCATAGATTGCGCAAGCACCTTATATACAGGGAAGACCGTGGAATAGAAAAAGAACAGGCGGTGTACTACATTATTTCTTCTTCTTCGTTGTAACAGTACAGTTATGGTAACGAGGGAGGAGCATCATCGTCAACTTGCGTTTTATGTACCTTCTATAGTTTCTTTTTTTCTATGGTTGTAATAAATTTTTTTACATAATATACATACATGAGAGAATCGAGCCGAGCAGGAGATTTCTATTCCACGCGCTTCTATTACTGCGATAATTATCATTAATTGCTTACAGAGTTACTCTAGCGGTGTGTGGAATGGAAATTTCCGCTCGACTTTGTGTTTTGTGAAATTTTCATTCCTCACCCTCCTTTATGTCCTTTTACATTTATTTTTTAACCATAATGTACGCTTCTATATATATGTGTATGCATATGTGTAACTTACGATGCGCCGATAACGGCGAAAAATTTCCATCAGGTCAGCAGGAATACAGCTCGCGTCAGGCGGGACTGGCCTCGGGCATTGTTTTGGCCTGCCTCGTGCCCATATTATTAATCGTCATTTGCATCGCCTACCGCGTGCTACAGAGCCGCAAGGAGGAGCGTGAACGCGAGGAGGCGCTCGAAAGGTAAACGAAATTAGCATTATATAGCGCGCGGTCTGTGTGTGTATGCGCGTCTGTGAATACATGTTGTTAAATTAGCTGATGCTTGCTCGGTAGCGGGAAAAGGTTGTAACTAGTGCTTTAAAAACTTGTCGTCTTATGGATTTTTCACGTTTACGTTAAAGTTTCTCAAGTTCTTAAATTTAACATTTCTCTGTTTGCTTGATTCTCTATGCGGTAATGATTGATTATGTATTGATGATAGATTCGATGAGATTGAATTATATAATCCGGGTGATATTGAATTTCGTAAAATTGAGATTATTGATCATAGATTTGATAATATATATACTCATAATTTCCGTTTGCAGGACTCGACGTATTGAAATGCAGAGAATGAGGAAGCTAAATGAAGAAGACAAATCAGCAACGACATAAACCAATAATTATCGTAGAATATACTTTTATGCAGCTGAAAAGTCATCGAACATCACCTATTTAAAAATAATCTTATTTATGCTGTCACTGTCATAGAATCATGTCATAATCTCCTTCGTTATTCCCTTCGTTGATATATACCAAGCAGAAAAATGACAGACCAACTCATTTTATACGTAAACTTTATTACCTTTTTTTTATATTTTTATTATGCTATATAATTTTAATATACAATAATTTTAAATTACTTTAGTCGTAGGTAGGTTAGGAAAATTCGTACGTTATATATAAAAAGATTGTAATGCAGCTATACTAT
>JAPYZO010002108.1:0-16006 GCA_030522905.1 Torymus flavipes
TACCCATGCCGGTTCACGCCTTTGGTCGAGACGCCCTCATGTCGCTCGTTGCAACCCAATTGGCCTCGTCACTTTGTGCTTACCACGCATACGTAACAATATAAAAAAATAACTTTATAACTCAAAAATCCTCTACATATTAATATCCATGCAACGCTTGGGCATAAAATGCAAGTTTACGCACATAAGACATACATTGGAAAATGCTGAAAAATTTAGTTTTTGCTAGTTAAATAGTGATCTCTGGACCTGAAAGCTGGCAAAGCCCACCTCTGTGAAAAATTATTTTCAAACGAAACATTTCTGGGATGGGGAACTACCTTAAGAGGCTTTATGAAGCTCTGTATAATATTAGTAGCTTTAAGATAGTAAAATTGCATTGGCGGATATTGGCGTACCATTTAATACTAATATTTTATTCCTATATTTGTGGGCCTTAATAGTATATTTGTGGGCCTTAATAGGATAACTCACTACATAAGAGTTCAAATATGCATACATTTATATAGAATCGGATGCAAATATTATATTATTTTCTAACTTGATAAAGTATTGGTCTAGATTGGATTAGCGATAAACTATGATAGTCTCGTGAGGTTTAGACTTCCGCGTGTCATCGCCATCGCGCACGGCTACTGGTATTTTCTCTTAAAATAAACCAGTGAATTTTACTGTATTCTAGTTATAAGTATTTCTTGTAAATAAATTGTATGGTACTTAAAAGGTGTAACGCCCAGAGACAAGATAAAATTTATAAGATAAGCGTTCCTCTATCTATTTAAGTACGTGTATTATGTACATATGCATGGGTTTTAGGCTCAGCCAGATGCAGGAGTGATGACGAGGAACAGCACCGGGATCAGCATTTGGAGCCCCTTGATCGGGGTCCATCATTTGACACCACAGCTTCGCACAACGTCACCGCACTGGTTGGCAAGACAGCTCTGCTTAATTGTCGTGTCCATAATTTGGGCAATCGTACAGTACGTATAAACACATACCATATCTATATCAGTTCTTCTTATTATGAAAAAACACACGGGATCAATAGTAAAAAAATCCAAAATTTATTATTTAAGCGTCCCCAAATCTGTCGAAAATTTATTTATTTAATAAATCAGATATTTACAATATACTGATATAGCAGCGTGTTTTCAACTTTAAACTCATAAATCCATTCACCGTTTTTATGACTGTCTACTTACGTTTAAAATCCTTAATAATTATTTTTCCTGTCACTCTATCTTCTCTTTGTTTAAACCAAGGCAAATAACATACTCGCTTCGCAGCCACCTAATTTTACACGAGTAACTCTAACTTAAGCTTTTATTCAACAGTGAACAGATTAAGAAGATCGTGGAACCATCTTTTCTCATAATATCATCAATCTCTCTTCTTGGCCCCCTTTCAAATCCTCTCTACATTCACTGACTTTGTGGTATTAAGCGTTATTACATTAGCGTTATTATTTTATGTTTATTTTATTTTATCTTTCTTACCTGCGTGTGATGCTACCTCCAGCAATTAATTTTATTGCAAACCTTTTGTATTAAGGGCTTAAGCTCGTCTAATTTAGAAAATAAATAAATAATGCAATTTCTATAGAAATGATATATGATCACCTGTACACAGGTCTGATATGTAATTAATGTAGACAGAAAGTGTACATGAACAAAAAAACATTTTAAACTAAAGTAGCTTGGGATAATTCGGCCATCTTAAGCGGAATATTTTCTATTTCTTTCTGTAAATGCGTTGGGAAAAAACTATAAAGAAGGCTTCAAAGTATACTAAATATACTACCAAGAAAAAAAGTATAAACACCCCAAATGCTATATTGGCTTTGTAGGGTGCAAAAGTGTTTCGGCCAAATTAAGTAACACGGTACCTATTTTGAAAAATATATCACTTATGAGGTTTTCTCCGGAAGCTATAGATGAGCTGCCTCCATTGATTATTCAGGCTTTCGGATAAGTGGAGATAAAGAACTAGAAATGTGGCCGAATTAGATTAGTCGCCAAATTGCTTCAGTTACCTGACATAGAATATCAAAACATACAAAGTACTTTAAATGTGTGTAATGCTTAAAACTAAAAATAAACCTTTTTATTTATTTTGGTAAAAAAAAATTATGTAATTCTGTATTAATGCATAAAATGGATTTATACAACAATTATAATATGTTTTTACAACAACTAAGAAAATGACTATCACAACGCTTCTTCTAGGAGAAAGTAAACATGATTTTGTTCGAAAATTGTTCATTTTAGACATAAAATAGCTTGGATTTCGGAAAATAAGTCCCATTCACAAATACCCCGAGTTATGTGTTTCATTATTTGTAATAACGAAGTACTTTGTACAGTTTTACTCAAATCCGCGTCCGACACCCCTGATCATCTTCTTGTAAGTTAAACTAGTAGTAAGCTGTATTCCAGAAATAAGAAGCGACACTCACAATGTTTACGAGCTAATGGGTGTGTAAGTAATGAAATGGAAGTACAGAACTGACATAGGATTTTTTCTTTTGTTACAGGTATCCTGGGTGAGGCACAGAGATATTCATCTACTCACAGTGGGTACGAAGACATACACGTCTGACCAGAGGTACGAGACCTCACATTTCCCAATGACCGAGGACTGGACTCTCCAGGTCAAATATCCTCAGCGACGGGATTCCGGGACGTATGAGTGCCAGATCTCGACGACGCCGCCTATATCCCTCACTATGCATCTCTCGGTGGTCGGTCAGTTACTTTCTAAATATACTTTCTCTCTCTCTCTCTCTCTCTCTCTCTCTCTCTCTCTCTCTCTCTCTCTCTCTCTCTCTCTCTATCTTTCCCTCTTTCCCTATTTACTACTTGAAATCGTCCAAATTGCAACTCTATTGTATTTTGCATTCATTTGCAAACCACCAAAAGCCCATGTGTTTATTGAATTTTCAATTAGATTTGATAAGTACATTCAACGCTATTCAAATATTATCGTCGCTGCTGATTTAAGTTCAGATTTACTGAGCAACAATGACTATTCCAAGCACTTGCAAAACTTCGTATGTGAAACATGTTTCGATTTTATCTCCTTTGGAGCGATTCACCACGGAGACCACAACGGCACATGGCTTATTGTAAAATTTTAGAACACTGTGATAATCTTCCTTCCATAAATCGGTGTCGCCATTTATAAATTGCAAAGATTATCTGATTCTTGATTATAAAAATTTTGTTGAGAACTTTACATGCTCAGCTTAATATGTCTTAGATGAACATGCTCCTCTTCGTATTCATTTAGTTAGGAAGCAGATGGCTTCGTGGTTTACAAATAAAGTTAAACGTAAATAAAAAATTCTCGATCAGCTTTACAAGTGGGAAAAACGAAACTTTAATACTCAATTATTAAATGGATAAAAAGCTTCTTATAGAGAAATCAAAACAGATTTTAAGTTGGCTAGAGGCAACTATTGTTCGCAGGTTTTATCGAGTACTTAGAAAGAAAATTAGGTTCGTAATAAGGAAAGAAAATCCAGTCTCAGAAACCAATAAATCACCTCTTCATCAGTTTAGTACCTCACAATTGCCGCACTCGCCGCTCGTATGCTGGCGCCAGCGCGATTTATTTTGGCGCGCAGCGTACCACGATACCAACGTATACGCTCCACCGAACTTCATGGCGAGCAATGTCCCGCACTCACCACGGCTCGTGTATCTGCCAATCTCTCGGCGAACTGCGTCCCGAGCTCACAAAGGTGCCAGCTCCTCCCCGGCGTGCAGCGCATCGCACTCACCAGGATCATTTACTCTTTCTACCCATCCCGTCGGCGACATCCTTCCTCCTTTCGGAGCGCATGACTTCTCGTCTTGTAGTTGAAATCCGCGCTAGCTGTATTCGGCCGTCATGTCCAGGATACAATTCTTTTCCCACGCCCTTTAGCCACTGATTGCGGGGGGCTTGATAATCCACTATCAGGACAACAGTATTCGGCTGTCCACTTTGTCCGCCGCATCAAGGTGGGCAGATATTCGCGTTCCTACCTGCGTCAGAATTGATTATCCCTTTCTTGCGCGATATGCCATTGTTTCCGGGGACATATCGAGAATTGTTCGTACCTCCCAGAAAGTGGCCATCCCCTTGATTCGCCAATCAGGGAGTGATTCGGTGTTAGCGCCCCCTGTCATCAGAGTTAATCGAGACGTGTGTTAAGGAGCGCGAATTGATGATGCGCTTCACCTCCGCCATGAGTGTTCCAAGGGTCTCCTCTTTGAGAACCTGTTCCTTCAGTACTGTCCTTAGAGCTACCTTTCCGTATCTTATCATTCTCTCCCAAGAGCCTCCCGTGATTGGCACGGACTGAGGAATGAAGTTCCACCTCACGTCCTACCCCAGAGCGTATTCGCTTAACGTAGCTTGATCTAGATCTGCAACAGCGGTTCGTATAGTTACTTGTTAGGACCCCTAAGGTTTGTGCCGTTATCTGAAAACATAACCGCAGGTTGGCCTCTACGGGGGTCATACAATGAATCGCCATTATCGCCGTGTCGAATGAGAGTATGTATGAAAATAAATAACCATATTAATGTAAAAAGAGTAGAACTGTTGAGTCAAAGAAATTTTTAAGATTTTTGAAAATGGGGTATAAAGTTAAGTTAAAACGCAAAGCCAAAAGAGTAAGTTCCAGTAGAAGAAAAAAGAGTAAATGCAATTTCGAACGTGGTTAGATGTAGACATGTATCAAAGAACTATTAGTCAATATTATTTAACTTCTGAAATTTCCTTTGTTTGTCAATAATATTGCACACAGAGCCAAAGACGGAGATTCTGGGGGACATAGACATGTACATAAATAGAGGCAGCACCATGAACCTGACCTGCGTCGTATTGCATAGTCCAGAGCCCCCTCCGGCCATTGTCTGGACGCACAATCAGAAGGTTAGTAGTAGTTTATTTTTAGTAACCTAAGCTACCTATTTTTCTTTTATGTCTTTGTAACGGGGTTATTTCCTTCTGAATGCTCCCGAGCATACCAGGGTCGATTAAGAAATGGAAAGGTTCAATCAGAAAAGACCATGTGAATTATGTAAATATTTATTAAAATAATATAAGTAATTATATACAAAGGTAGTCTATTAAGCGCGATCTTTGATTTTGTAGTAGAAATGATCAAAAATAAAAAAGTGAGTCATGGATGAGTTAAACAGCGGTATCTCGGACAATTCGGAACGGTGATTTTGGCACTGGGCGCGTTTATGTCCGATATTATTACCTGTGGAAACCCAGAAAGAGAGTTGAGCCCTGATTTGAGAAATTGAGAGAAATCAAATTCCCTGAACATGTGAACGTGCCACTAGATACTTGAGTATATCACAGTGTGTTTTATCTGTTAATACGTGTATGGTGAAAACAAGGAGAGCAAAGGAGATGATATTACTAAGCAGGAGTTCTTGCGTGCTTGTAATAACATACCACCTGTATTTTTACTCTGCACAGGAGATCAATTACGATAGTCCAAGGGGCGGGGTGTCGGTGATCACGGAAAAGGGTGAACAGACAACCTCGTACCTTTTGATTCAACGAGCACAGCCAGCTGACAGTGGAAAATATACCTGTCATCCAAGCAATGCCAACACCAAAACGGTCACAGTTCACGTCCTGGAAAATGGTGCGTATGCAAAAAAACACCAGCTAATCATTTTCGTTGTCAAAATTTTGCCGAAGTCCGGTGGAATACCGTCTTTCTTTATAGCACGTCTTTTCTTCTTTATCACTTACATACATCGACAATTATCAGCGAAGTTCGATAAGGCGGTCTTACACCTAGTGGTCTCTGAGGCCAAAATCAACTCAGAAAAATAAAAACATGTAGTTTACCCCGACAATTCTTTTACGAAGTCAAATCGGATACTTTCCTAAATTTCTAAGAACATTTTTCTTGTATTCTATAGTGTTAAATATTGTGATTATTTTGTTATCTATTTTAAATGAATACTTTCCAAAAAGTATCCGGTTTTACCCCAGTCTCCCCTACATCGAGGATCTCCATAATAATACTCGACAAGCATTTTTGATATGATGGTATTCTTCGGAGTATTCAATAATGATAATATTACTAGCTAAACACGTTGTATTTTAATTTTTAGACAAACAATTTTGAATATTAATATTTATACATATACTGCACAAGTATATGGGAAAATTTCTAGAACTTGTGTCCCTTTTTTCATTAAGAAATTTATTGTTGCTATTAGATAAGCGTGCAAAGCATATATACGAGACATGGTGACAAATTTTCAATTTTAACCTTGAATATCAGTTTTGTAATCCATATTTGTGTGCCGCATAGGCTCAATTCTGAGCATGTAAAAAATCGTCTAATAAGGTCCACCTTTCGGGATCAGTGGAAAAAGTGGACCTTTTTTGCAGGACTGGTTTTTCTACGTTAAAATTGAAAATTTTACACCCTTTCTCATGTATGTATTTCACACACTCAACTAATATTAGCAATCAATTACTTGAAGACAAAACGCACAACAGAGTCAAAAGTTCTGGAGATTTTCCCATATACACTTTTTTATCAAAATGAAAAATGACAAAATTTTCTAAAAAAAATTTAATATTCTGCTCACGCAGTTCAAATTTATTATTTATCCTTCATAAATATATTTTGTTACATTGTCATTTTTTCACTATACATATATAAATCATTTACTTTTTTTGATTTTTAGGAGAGCAACCAGCCGCAATGCAGCATGGTGGACAATTAAAACTCGGCAATCCCCCCTTCGTCGTTATGCTAGCGTCATTGCTCGCCTTTCGGAATCATCGTCTGTAAGATTTACGGTTTATAATGGCGTTGAGCAACGCGAGCTAACATAAAATGACTACATTAAAAACAACAAAGCCAATGCGTAGAGGGAGAAGGAGAGAGAGAAAGAGGGAGAGAGAGGGGGAGAGAGAGAGAGAGAGAGAGAGAGAGAGAGAGAGAGAGAGAGAGCAAAAGATGGGGGACGCTTTTGTGACAGTACGCAGAACTTGTCAAGTCTTCTCGACGTTATATAATGATACGATTCATCAGACACCTTTCACGATGTTTTATACATTTCATCGGACACACCTCTCGACGATTTGTTCTAGCCTCCTCTTTTTAATTTATTCTAAACACTCTTGATCTTTTGTTTTGTTCTTCGTTTATTTTTTCTCTTTTCCTGTTTTCCTTTACACTTTTTGTATACAGTTCTTGGGAGTATTTTTAAATTTACCAATGCTCTGGGCTAATATAAGTTGTAGATAAAAGTGTTGATACCTAACAAGAAAGGATCTACATAAAATTTATCCAATGTTTCGAGAGGTTGATTGATAATTTATTCATGTAAATGTGATATGTTAAGCGTGAATAAAAATTCGTCTTTACAATATTATTTTGATCAATACTTTATTAACTTTTATAGTCAGTTTAGTTTATAGTCATGGATTCATCGTAAAATAATTCTGCTTGGTCAAAACTTTTGAAGATGGAATTATAGTTCATCTAGAAAAGGTAAGGAACACGCGAAATTTTGTCATCACAACTCATAGTGGTGTATGGTGTGCAACTAATTACCGATTAAGTGACGTAATTACTTTATCAGATCAAAAGATAAACTTCCTGAGAAATTAAGCGATTTAATTCAAATCTGTTGGGCTAAACCGTTTAAATTTATTCAAGTGAATTAAAAAAAAAACGCCGCCAAATCATTGGCCCGTGGCTTCCTCAAACTTAATTTGCTGATTCCTTTAATTAATTTTTAATAACAAAATTTATAATTTTTGCAATAATTTATGACATTAACTATAATTAAATTCATTTATGAAGATTAAAAATTATGAATTTTTAAATTATGTATAAAATATATATAAAATAATAGGTATGATTTATTTTTTAAATTATGTGTGAAAAATAAATAAAATATTTTTTTGCCTAGTGGGCCGAAAGTATCCCCTTCGGTCCCGACGTCTAATTGCGAAGGTTGCACTTTCGGCCTCGCCCAGCAAAAATATCGTATACGCACTACGGGAGCAAATAGAGAATGCCTCAAATCACATGTTTGTCATCCTCGCCTTCGGCTCGAGTGGCAATTTACATGCGATCTGAGACATTCTTCATTTTTACTCTTAAGGTGTGTAATATATCTGCCAAAGATAAAGTTGATATCTCTGGCCAGTTTCGAGTTATGCCGCGGACAAATTTATTACACATACACACACACACATTTTCTATAAATTGCATATTTCGACTCAGGGAGCTCAGAAATATCGGAAATCATCAGAATCTCGGGGTCGAAAAATTTCACCGTTACGAAACTTTCTCTTTGAGAAAGCAAAAAGGCGTGGGCGAATCAAAGAACGGATTTTGGACACGCAATCACACAAAAAAAAAGAAAAAGAGTAGAAGCTGAGATCCAGGAGTACACACACGTCTTGGCGGTACAGCTCTGGCTTTCCATCTATAGTTGCACAGCGCAAAACTTTTAAATTTAAATTTCGATCACTTATTCGTCTAGTTTGCGCTGCGGACGGAAACTTCGCTAACCCCTTTTCCCTGCCGTGTAAGCTCGCAAGCACATCCTCTGCTTTAGTTTTCTCTTTGAAAAAAGTTGTTTCAGGATGCCTGCGTATACGTCCTTTTCACAACTGTCACTTTCACATCTACTCGTAAAGGCTTCTTGTGAAATATGACGATAGTGATATATTGAAGAATCCGACTTGAAGCGTCTGCATGTCACGTTATCGACAACTCGTATGATTTACTTATAACTGTTTGCTACTTTTTTAAAGTAATCCAGCTAAAGTTCTGAAAATGGTCGTTAAATAATGCATATATCTTACTTAATACACGACATTGCGCTTAAAAATCGAAACAATTATAAACACAATAATTATATATTACAGTGTTGTCTAGCATGTCTGATACGAAAAAATTCAAGGTTGTAGAGACACCCTGGCTGGGTGTACACGGGTATGCGCGCGCAGCATCTTTGTGTACACCGTAGATATATTTATATATATTTATATACATGCGTAATACATATGTACCATGTACACAAACGTGCTGTGCGCGCGCACCTGTGTATAAACCCAGCCTCATTCGTTGAGTCTCACGCCTCAAAGCGTGCGTGCTAGATGTAGATGCAGCCAACTCGCCCATATTCGCACGAAAATCATGCACGATACAAACGCATCGACTTCTAGCAAATATAACATAAGAGTGTAGAGCTTATAGGCTATCGGAGAATTCCCTGCAAATAACGTTTGCTTTTGTTGCGTTAATACCATCCATTGTGCACTAACCCAAAAGCATCATCAGTAAAAGCAATACGTGTTAGAATGGACTCACAGATTCACGCTCATTGTTATGATTTCCCGAAAAAATCATTTCCTGGTCTTGCGAGTGCAGTCATACACTTAATTAAGGTGGCTTCAGTGGTGGGTACCGCTGCGGGGTACCGTATCAAGTGGGGGCTCCGTGGGCGCCTCAGTTAATAATAGGGTTTTTCGCAAAATTAAAACTTTAAATTTAAACCTGTACAACTGCAAATGTTTTGTACGCATGGAACTTGTAACAAAATATCACCAATATTAAAACAGAATAAAAAGGTTCATTGTTGCCCTATGAAAAGCGACTGATATTTACTCTCTAATTGAACCGTTGTTTCAAATACGCGATTAACTTTTATTTATGATGAGATTCCCATAAACTGTATGTTAAAATGAACATTTTGCGATGCAATTTTTTCGCTAATTTGGATGTTGAGCCCACTTTTTCTTAACGCTAATCGAAAATTGAAGATTTCAACTATATATTCCGAAAATTTGTGTTACGAACAAGGTGCTATCTCGGCGAACTTTTGAAGAAGTTAACTCGACAGCTGCTCGAAGAAGGGGCTAACTCAGCGCGAGCTTGAAGAAGGTACTATCTCGACGCACGCTCGAAGAAGGTGCTATCTCGGCGCATGCTCGAAGAAGGTTTGTAACTCGGACGTACATTTTTTTTCTCAAATTTTGTAGGGGTAGCTCTGCGCTCTTTTCAAATAAAATACTTTTTCTACCAGATTAATATATACTTTGAACATATCAACAATAACAGCCGCTGCAAATTCATTAGCACGTATCTTCTTCAAACTTAATTTACTGATTGATCCTTTAATTCATTTTTACTTAAAAAAACAAAACTTTTTCTAAAAAACAAATAAAGATAATTTTTTGAAATTTTAACCAAATATAGACTTTAATGAGTTTAATAAGTGGTTAAAATTTTAAGTCAATAAATAAAATATTTTGTGTGAAATTAATTTATGAAATATAAAAGCGTTTTTCTTAATAACTAATGACAGAGTGAAGATGATTTAAATATTAAAAAAAGAAAATATAGATAATTGAAATACTTTTTAAGAAAAGTTCATTATATTATGTGATAATGACTGTGAGTTTACACACACACACACATGCACGAAAAAAAATTCTCAAAATCAACAAATATATACACATATATCGCCATAAAATATCTTTTGGAACCTTTTTTTTGTCTCGAAATTTTTTGTCGTCGTTACAAAGTTTGCTCTATGAGGAAGCAAAATCATGTTGTTACATGCTGCTATAACATTGTATCGTTAGCATTAAACTCATGTTGAACGTTGTCCAAGAAAAATTTACAAAATTCAGAGGAATTTTACGATAGGATACGTAGAATTATCGAGTGTTATATGCTTTCTATATGTTGGTACACACGTGCAGTGAATTTAATAAATTTGATTAGATAAATTAATAAAAATTATATTTATATTTAATTATATGAGAATTTTTATCTTTAAAAAGCCTCCTTTTCAAACATATCGACATTATCCGCGCTTAACAACTACACATTAAAATGTTTAAAAAAAAATTTTTTTATTATTCGCGACATATTAGATACAATATTCGGGAATCGGGATATTTATTATTGAATTAGAATAATAAAAAATAAATAAAATGTGTGACGAAGAGCACGCCTCACGGCTACGACCCCGTCTTGCCGCATTCCGCGGTACCTTCGTTGGCCATATATGTACGCACAGTGTTGCTTGTACATAAACACGGTTTTGTATTTTTCCGAGGACACGGCAACGTGGCAAAGGAGCACGGAAGCGCGCAATCATATAGCTGCGCGAGACCCAGCCCGGAAGGGCTAGGACACGTAGGAGAGCGGGTCGGCAGAGAGGGGAGCAACGTCGAAAAGTGCGAGAGCCGCGGCTTATCATAGTCCTGCAGCGACCAGCCCTATGGTTCGTGGCCGATTTAGATCTTCCAAAGTTTTTCTTATATATTTTGATCCGCTGAATCCGAATTTTTTGGGTAGAAAGTCTGAAATTGACGCCTTTAATTTTTATTAATAATTTTTTTAAACAATATGTAAAAATGTTTTTCGCTAGAAAAAAAAGATAAAATTCTATTGCATTATTTAAGTCATTTTAAAGAAAAAAGTCTCTTACAAGTTTTGTGCTAAAATGCACTGCAAAGGTCCAACAAAATTCTCAAAGTTAGAAAAAACGCGATTTTTTTAAACTTTAAAGGTCTACAGTTCTGCTTGCACTGCATCCATTTAAACTTACAACCACTCAAATTGTTCGTTTAATCGTGTACTTTAAGCCTATTCTTAAAATTTTATGCTGCATTACTCCGAATATCTTTAATTAAATAGTCTAAATGAGAAGACCATATGTATATCACCGAACCATGAGTTAGAATCGGAGTAACTAGAGACTTATAAAGATAAATATAGTCAAAGTTTTTATCTTTATAAAACGAGATGATAACACATTTACTAGTATTAAGGATTAATTTATCCGCCGAATCGAATGCTTTCGCGAAATCAATAATATAAATGAAATCTACTTGATCAAAATTATCGAATCATGAGAAAATGTATTCTGTATAGAGTAATAGGTTTGTTATGGTGGATCTACCTCTCACAAAGCCATGTCGCTCCTTAATTATTAATGGTAATAGAGCCCCGGAAAGTTTATTAGCAACTAGCACATCAAAAAATTTTGAGAGTGAGCTTAATATAGAGATCGGGCGATAATTCGTTATATCGTGTTAATCCCTGCTCTTGAATATTGGCTGAATATAAGCCAGTTTCCATGATCCTGCGTGGCATACTAATATAGAATACATGAGTGGTTTATGGGTGTGCGTGTGGGTGTGTGTGTGTGCGTGTATGCATTTTTTTCTGGATTGCGACTGTATAGTATTTTTGGAGTTACTAATAAATTACGTTAACAGCTCCTCTTTCGTCGGCTCATTTTCTCTCACGCTTCTTCTGTCTATATTTGCTCCCGCATATCCATGATATATATCTCTTCCCTCGCTTTTTTCAACGAACTTTCAAGCTCGCTACTCCAATCTACCTCTTTTTATCTTCCCTTGTTCTTGCACTGTAAAGAGTATCTCAAAGAGTTACTAATTTAGGAGGCTATGTATATCAACGTACACCCACACCCACACATACCCACACACATACATACACATACACACAGAAATTCATACATGCATACCCACCCGACAGATTTGGAGTAACATACTGATATGAGATGACGATAGACGTGTGAACTGTAAAGGAGCAGACGACAAAAGTAAGGTAAAAATTGCGGAAAAAAGTAGAATATAAAACCAGGTGAAACAAAGGCCTCATTAAGCCTGAGGCGTCGCTACCATCGCGGCGGCTCTTTCCTGCCATAATGATGTCATTCTATAGAATACAAAAAAGTGAGAAAGAAGAACAGAGATGGAAAATAGCGGGCAAAATTAACAACAAAAGTACTCGACGTTTTCTCTTTATTCAAATCAACATTTTGTCAGACTGTAGATGTATGTGATTGGGAGAGGCGATGCGATTGTGTAGCCTATGAAGAGCATAAGAGGAAAGAGCTTTAAGAAAGCTCGAAAGAAGTGGTATACTGTGCAAATAATTTAAGAAGGTGAATGCACACAATACTTTATTTTATGTTAAGGGTAAAAGAGTAGAGCTCTAGTGGGACTACTCGCTCGAATCAGAAAGGAATAGAGAGGTAACAAAACTACCTGTATCACCGTTAAAGCTACAATCGCGGCACTGGAGTGCTTCGGTAACTCTTTTTTATTTGACTGTCTGGCCTGTTCCTAGTGTTGTTGGGGTGATCGCGCTAATTGCGCATGAGCCCGATCCTCTTCCGTAAATAAATGGCCAATGAAAATTCTTGCCGACAATCTATGCTGCTACTTGCAGGCTCAGAGATCGCTTTTCGTGATGATCCGGCCGAATACTATTAGCGCCCTACACCGCGGTACGCTACCATCGTCGCCGCCGGCGACATTCCACTCCGAGATCCGCGGTTGGCATCCAGCCTCTACTCTATTCTATCGAGTTTCCAGCTCGGATAACTGTGGGAGAGACTTTGGAAATTTGCTATTATGCGATCGCTCAGCTGCATATGCACTATCGGCCTTTCCTTTTTTTTTCTGAACAAACTTTTGCGTCAAATTCTTTATTATTCTCTTTTTATTTGTTGTTCTCACGAGCTTTACTGATTTTTAAATATGCTCCAGGTAAGTTATCGGAGAATATAATATTATAAGGCGAATTAGTTATTTCCGTTAAACATTTCCAAGGAAGATTTTGTAATGTCATTGTGGTTTCCACTTATATGTGCACCAACCAATACACGTTGATAAATATGAATGCCTGACAAAATATGTTCATATACAGTGTATAGAGTGAAAAAATTATCACCGTTAACGTATATGAGGAAATTCAGAATTAATTCCAACTTAAAGCATCCCCAAAACCAGTCGAATTGTTTTTTAAGCAACACCTTCCGGACGCGTTTTTTCTTCTTTTTTATGTCATAAAGTATATGGAAAAAATTGTGTACAATTAAAAACGTCTTTGTCTTACATTTTTTTTAAAGTTTGACATTTTTGAAGAAAATTGTACAAAAGTCCTTTTTTTTAAAGTGGCTCCACCGACTTTGCTTAAAATTATAGATTAAGATCAAACTGTGGGAATATATAGTTGAAACCTTCAATTTTCGATTAGCGTTAAGAAAAAGTGGGGTCAACACCCAAATTAGCGAGAAAATTGCATCGCAAAATGTTCATTTTTAACATACAACTTATGGGAATTTCTTCAGAAATGAAAGTTAAATCGCGTATACGAAAGTAAAAAAAATGTGTTTTCAGTCAAAAACTATGGAGTTATAGAATTTGAAATTTGTCAATAGATTCACTTTTATCGCGTAATTTTGTCACATGTACTAATATACATTTCCAACTAAAATGTGTGTGTCAGCAATGTTATACCTCAAAGTAACGTAAAACCTATGTGTCATCGGTTTGTGACATTTCTTTTAACACACATTTGTAGCTACGTACATTTTTATGAAAATTATTTGATAATAAAATCCTAATTACAATGCTGTCAAAGAAAATTTCCAGAAATATAATATCCTAAAGTAGCGTCAAAGTTTAAATTCCTGTGTCATCTGCACGTGACGACGCTATGAAATTGTAAGTACACGTATAGAATTATGTTCTGCACAGCGTAGTTTGTCATATGCAGCTTATTATCGCGCCAAAACATCATAACGCTGTATTGAATTGCATGACAGTTTTATGCATATTCATAATATTAAATATCTAAAAAATTAAGCGATTTAAATCTGAAAAAAATCAAAAGGTTGTACGATAAAAAAAAAGTTGAAATTTTTAATATTATTTAATATTATTAACGAATGAAGTGTGAAGAAAAGACGATGAGAATATAAGAATAATATATATTTCTAATTAATTAAACCGCTGTTTCATCTGACACTCACTATTTTTTTTAATGTCTTTCGTTTCAAAAAATCTGCAATACGTGTTTCAAATAATGAGAGTACGCATGCCGTGTTTGCAACACGTATTTACACAAGTGTTCCGGTCATTAAAATACTTTCTTTAAAACGCGTGCATGAAAAAGACCCTTTTTCTGCATAGAAAAGTGAACGGAAAATGAGCATTTCGAGCGTCTAGTGAGGCCTCTCGTAGTAGCGGGAGGGAAAGTAATAGCGAAAGGAAGATAATATACAAGGTGAATATACACATCCCCCATGAAATGGATTTCTGCGGGCATCGGAGAGTTGATTTCAGGTACCTAAAAATAAAGCCCACTGCTCATAATGTCGTCAAATGGGCCCTTTTCTTGACATATGGGCAATTTAATCTCAAGTATTCTCTATTTCGTTTAAAAATTACGTCCCTTCTATTGACAGCTGTTTCTCCTTTCGCTTTCCTTTTACTGTCTCAGAAATTGAAAATCTGACTCAGATTCTGCTTGGACCTTCGTGACTTAATTATTGGTGTTAAAAATCACAAACGATAGATGACCTGCGAGCCCGGTCATCGTGCCTGATTCACCTCATGGTGACGTAGACACCGAGTCGGAAAGATAGAGACGTAGAGATAGAGACCGAAACTTAGAGACAAAAAGTAGAGACAGAGACGTAGAGACACAAAGTAAATACAGAGACGTCGAGATAGAGGCGTAGAGACAGAAGCGTAGAAACAAAGATGTAGAGCTAGAGACGTAGAGACCAAGAAAAAGACGTAAACACAGAGACGTAGAGACAGAGACAGTGAGGTAGAGACAAAGACGTAGAGACAGAGACGTAGACACAAAGATTAGAGACAGAGATGTAGAGACAAAGTCGTAAACAAAGACCTAAAGACAGAGACGTAAAGACAGAAATTAGAGACAGAGACGTAAAGTAGAGACGTAAAGACAGAGACGTAGAGACAGAGACGTAGAGACAGAGACGTAGAGACAGAGACGTAGAGACAGAGATGTGGAGACAGAGACGTAGAGACAGAGACGTAGAGACAAAGACGTAGAGACAGAGACGTAGAGACAGAGACGTAGAGACAGAGACGTAGAGACAGAGACGTAGAGACAGAGACGAAGAGACAGAGACAGATGCACAGC
>JAPYZO010002109.1:0-28132 GCA_030522905.1 Torymus flavipes
CTCGATGTCTATAATTTTTGTGTCGTCCCAATTAAATTCATGATTCAAACTATTTCTGTGTGTGTGTGTACTACAGACTCAATGTTTTTGTTTTTTTTTTATGTTTATTGATTCTTGTTTTTAAAGAGCGTTTGGTTTCACCAATGTAAGTTGTTGGGCAATTTTTACAAGTAAATTTGTACACCACACCTGTTTGATCCCATTTTACATTGGTCACATTTGTTGGTTCCTTGGGGGTTACACTACATGAGAAAATTGGTGAACAACCATTATCCGTTGCCAAACTTTTCTACCGACAAATACCCCGCTTATGCTGGCACAAAAACTTTTCCAACCCTGAATTTCGGCTCATTCGATTTCTTTTTTGCACTATTTTTGAGCCTCTTTAAAAGCTTTTCTACCGGCTAGATTGTTTCTTTTCTAAGACCTATTTTATGTTCCCTTTGACACTGGCTTCAATCGTAACCTATAGTTTTTCTCGAAAGCGCTGACGATATTGTTCTTCAGAACTTCACCGCAGTGTTCAAGTACAATCTGATTGCTATGTCTACCGGGAAGAACTTGAGTTTAGCTCGCAGTTCTTCAACATAGGTGGCCCAGTCTGGCTTCTTCCTTGCGGCGGCCTTTGATTTCGAAAACTATGTGGTTGTGATCTGATGTAGAGATCTCATCCGCGACTCTCCAGCCCGTGATCTTATGCCACATAGTTATCGGTGATGTCAATGACCTCCCATTAGTATTCCGGAACGTAGGTTTACTCTGTGTGTTAAAGAAGTCAAGGTTGGCGGCGGAGAGGAACAGCAAGAACTTCCCTCTTGCTGCTTGCTCCCATGTCGTTCGTGTCCGAACCCACGCTAGATGGTGCGCATTAGCATTGTACCCTAATAACAGGTACAAAGTATAGAAATGTCCGTCTAAAAATATAAATAAATAGATATATCTAAGCTTTTTGCATCCTACCGAATTCCGTGAGTTTAAAGATAAAATCGATTCTTCCCTTTATTTGATATCTTTTCACGAAGTACCAACACTTGTTTATTTAAAGAGAACGCAAGGGCTTCTTATTCAGATCCTTCACGACTCCCACTAGGAAACTTCATCCTAGCTCACAAAAATACCGAGCGTGTGTTTGTACTGATTGCGAGAGCCATGTCAGCTTTAACATTAAACTTTTCTGTATGTCTATATACTCTCTCTCACTCTCTCTCTCTCTCTCGGCGGGCGTCGAATGCTAAATAAACTCGAAGCGCTATCGGCTTTTGAAATCCTACGCGCCAATTAGAGGGGCGGAGGGGGATGGACTCAGCGTTGGAATTTTTTTTTTCGACGAATCGAATAGGGTCTGTGGAAAAATACCTGCGCGCCTTGTACCATCGCATAGAAGTAGGCGGCAACGCTGAAAATACGAGAACATGCGTCGCTGAATAACAAACGTATGCGCATAGGTGCAAAAAATGTGCGATTTTAGACGCAGCGCCAGAGGGTTTTTCTGTCTCTCTGCCGCCAACCTATGTTTGGGGGTTTGGTTTTAAAATTTTTCGTCCACGCTTGCTTTGTTTCTTTCAAAATGAAAGACTGCGCGCCTGGACGCTGTACGTTGATAGTGGTACAGGAGGCGTATGCGTGTATGCAAAATGTTTGTCCTCTAAAAAATACAAGTTTGATGCGTTTGCGCACTCGGTTTGCCTTGGACGTAGAAGGGGAAAATAGCAAAATTGATTCTATTGATCGAAGAATCGATTCTTCTTTTGTAAATAAATGAATAAAAATCAAAGTATTGTGCGAATCATCATCGATAATGATAAATACTTCGATGGTAAAATATATCATTTTCAGCAACCTTGTTATAAAACTGCGAATCAAATTGGAGGAAATGGTACGATAAATAAGTTGCCAGTGCTTTTTACTGCACGAAATATTAATTATCGAGTTAATAAATACACGGAAAATTCTCGTTAGAAGAGAATTTCCATTTAATAAATTTATCGGTTAAGAAGAAAAGTCGCGTTTAATATAAAACCATTATGTTAAATTTATTGATAATTATATTAAAGTTTATATTGTATACAGCGGCATAAAGCTTTAAAGTTTATAGTATCTTAAGTTCAAAAGTCAATTGCTCCTCATGAAAACCCATTAGATCTTGTTATAAAAGTAAAGACTATAGAAAAGTTTATACTTCGACATAATTTAAAATATACTTCGTACAAGCATTTTGGAGTTATAATGTTTTTTATCGAAGTTTTGAAAATCGATAACATTGTAACCTAAAGCATCTTTGCAGGTTCTCAAGTTATTATATTTGATAAAGAACTTAAGTTCTTTTTTTTAACTAAAAAAATCAGCATTTAGAACAAAGTTTATAACAACAAGTGTTTAAATGCACAATTTTAAATTGTACTATAGTGAATGCATTCACTATGAAGAGCCATGACCTTAAGGAACACTTATCTGGATAATTAAAAAATTTCAGTTACTTTGTATTGCATAGTGGATTATGGTAGTTCAAAATACAAGTATCTACCATATTATCCATACAAGAGGGGAAGACGCGCGCGACAGGTTGAGGCAGCCGGTCAATATTACTTTGATATTGAGCACCATAAAGGTGCAATACACCATGCGACTGACGTGTTGCCTCGCATGTTTAAGGCCGACATCATGTCGAACAGTCGATTGCTATAGTATAGCTCCAGCCGGTCGGCTCGTATACAGGGTACACAACAAAAGAATTCATATAGGTATGTTGGAGAATATTAAAAATGCTTCACATGAAATGTGTATTTCTTTTTTGAAGAGTATCTCTAAAAACAAAAAAGATGATTCAAAAACATTTGCATCCAACACAGAAACAAACATTAATTTTATTATTTGAGGTTTTTATACAATTGTTTCGTTGCTTGCCCGTGTCTATAAAGGTGGTTATCTCTTATATGAAACCAATAAACAGAGAATTAAATGTATACAATGTTTTAAATGTACATATTTCCAACGACTCCACTGAAAATATAATGTAATTTGCCAAAAACGCAGTCAAACTGTAGAAACAAATAATCATTTTGCAATTCAGACTATCATCGGGTGTTCGACGACGCAGAAAGCTCCATAAATATGGAAAACGTAATAAAATTAAATTCAATCAATTCTCAAACAACAATTGTACCGACACTGTTACAAAACGAGTATTAAAAAGAAAATCAAAATAAAATCATTCAAATTTAATCTGCATTTAACGTCACGTACAACGTTATAACAGCCCGCTGCGAATAATCGGCGTGCGATTGCACACATTCCGCGAAATCGAGCATGTGCCCCGCGAGCGCATCCACAAATACCGATAGGTGGCCCACGCACGAGAGCGACACACACGCGACAAAAGGGAACGTGAGAGAGCCACCGTGCAGGAATCGAGAATTTTTGCGATATCAGAATCGCTCCTCCTTTATACCCGCCTCTCAAAGTAATTGGAATCCGCTCGTCATTCGCGCGCCCGTATCAGGATTCTCTTCTGTCGACCACTATATAGTACGATATCAGACACGTGTATAGGTACATATATATACGTATATAAGCATATGCTCACGAAAATGGGTCTACCGTAGATACGAAAAAAGAGAGAGGGAGAGTGATGGAGAAAGAGAGAAAAAAAGAGAGTGGAGAGAGAGGAGACTATATTAATATATCGACGGTTCGGTGGAAAAAGATGTCAATTCAAATTTTGCTTGAAAAAGGTGTCAGTTCAAATTTTGGAGCATTTTATAAATAAAATGCTTCTTTGAGCAAAATTTGAACTGTCACCTTTTTCAACTAAAATTTGAACTGACGCCTTTTCCAAGAAAAATTTGAATTGACACCTTTTTACACCGAACCGTCTATATGCTAAGCAAAAGGTTGAGTGAAAATTACAAACGGTTTTACAAAAATTACAGCACTCTTTTCGTAGATCTGTAACAGACTGTGAAAAATAGCCAACCTTTATAGGAAATTTCATTGGAAACATGAGAATGGTTGCTATAATATTGTGATCTTACTATGATCATACTATGATCTTTTAACTTTCACAATCTGTGATAGTTTTAGCAAAATGTAATTCTTATAAAACTATTTGTAATTCTTCTCAAACTTTCTTTCAATATTCGCGTGTACAAAGTATCACGTCTGTGTAACATAATCTTTGGGATTTCAGCTTCTGGGACATACCGAGCCCGTGGTGGCAGGCGAGTACAGTGACGATCAGCTTCGGCTTGGCGATCGCAGTGATTGGGACGCTGACACTCCTCGCCGCCGCCTCCTCATTCCTGCCTCATGTGCTCAAGACGCCCAAGCACACGCGGGTCCTCGGCTCGCTTCAGTTACTCGCCGGTGAGTCTCTCATGTCCCTCTCAGGGCTCTTTTTTCTTATGTGGAAGTGCCATGTGCTGTTAATTTGCTGGAGCTTGAGAATCTAATGCATGCTTGAAGTGTGCGTTGACTGCTGTAGAAAAATCATTAAAATTATGAATATATATGTTATTTAGTTTTACAAGTAGCAATTTGTCACCTGCACTACATTGCATTGAAATTCAGATAAAATGTATTTTTTAATGACTCGTGAAACATAAATTATGAAATTTATGAGAGAGTGATATTTTAATTGATTTATTATTAAAAAATTATTATAAATACATATTATGTAAACAAAACATATTTCAAATTATATTTGTTTGATTTTTACTAGATTTGAATTCGTCGTATACTTAATGGGCAATTAGGAAAGTAAATTGGGATTGTATCAAATTTCACAAATGTTCTTTTGGTATTTTTAATTGAATTTCAACTTTTCAAGAAGTATTATTAAGTTTCAATGGAGTATTGTTGAATTAATAACTGCATTGAATTTATTCCCAGAAAATAAACCACCCATTGAGCAGGATAAACATGGTTAACATTTGTTAGTCACAATTTATTTTGTTGGAGTACTTTCAAGCATCGATTTACATTTGGAATTCAGTAACACGAGCACGTTCGCGTGTCGTTAAAAACTGAGCAAATTCGATATTACGAAAGAACAAATATTGTCATGCGCAAACGTATACACCAGTTCGTGATTCAAAAACGTGTCGCGAAACTCGTTCACTTTCGAAACCGAAGCGACGAGGAGGCCGTAAAAATACAGACGCCGTCGACGAAAATGTGATGCAGACCGATAGACTCGGGGCTCCTTTGACCGCGACTCCGGAAGAGTGTATACGAGAGACGAAGAAACATAGGACAGAGAGAAGCTGAGCAAACGAAGGAGAAAAAAGGCGAGAGTCACGCGTTCGGGGAAATTCGATCGCCAGACGCAAAGCTCTCTCTCTCTCTCTCCTCTCAGGGCCACCCCCCTTTCTTTTCACTCGACAGTGGGGGACGTCTCACGCTCTCACGTTTTTTCTCCATTCTCTTCTATACCGTTCTTACTTTCTCTTTGACCTTTGGCGCAAAGCACGGGCACCGCCGCGTGTCCTTCTTATTCGTCTGTGTTTCTGTTTGCGAGAGTTTGCTTTTCTTTGAGGGAAAGGGGCTGGAGGAAAGGGACGGCCGGTGCCTTTTTTCGACGATGGCGCTTTCCCGTTCAAATGTAAATCGCGCTTGCCGCACGCTCGCCCCCCGGCTCTTTGTGGCGCGAGCGGGGGTTTAGCCACTGACAGAATTGTTTTTAAAAGTCGACTGGTAGAGAGGCCCGGGAAACGAGAGGGATCAAGGACGTATTTATTCGGGGCAGTGCTACTTTTTTGGCCTGACTATTGGTTTTCGTTGTTTGAGAACGAAGTGGTACGCTCGAATGTCAATGGAGCTAATTTATAACCAGATTTTTGTTGGTGAACCGTTGTCGACTTTAATTGACTTCTGAATAGCGTTGTGTATGATTTTAATAATACCTTTCTCGTGATTCATTGGGTAAATAATAAAAGGTAACAAGTAAGTTTTGAGACAACTGTTTCCTTTGCGCCGATGAAAAGAAAAGTTTTCTATAAAACGTGTTAGAAACACTATGTCTATCTACGTGTATTATGTTGTTTTCTTTTGTTTCATGGTTAAAAGGCGATTTTCATATTTTCATTAAATGAGGCAAGTATTTTTAAATTTTGTGTCATTTTCTCGTGTATCAAATCATTATACATCAAATCATTAAAATTTCAATAAAGCTAGAGTTTAAGAAAAATAACCTAATTTACAATTTTCTTTTTTACAATTTGTTCCGCAACGAACTTTTATTCTAAAACTGACATTTTATTCTTATCGTACACTGCTCTTAAAATAATTGAAAAGGCGATATTTTTTAATGAATCCAAACCTTATTCGGTTTTATAGAACAAAGAATTTTTTAGATTTTATTTCTCCACTCGAGCGTCCAAGCTCTCTCATGGACGCTCAAAAGGTTCACCTCACTTCCTACCCACAGTCGGCTTTCCGATTCACAGCTAAACATACTAACGCGTGCGTATTCCGCTCATGGATTTCACGCAAAGTATGAGCTTTTCTCTTCGAGTGCTCGCGCTGAAGTTTCACCACGCACCACTCGAAACCACCATGTGAAATCTGGATACGCAGGCACGTACTTGCCGAATGATTCTGCGTTCGGGGTTCAATTTACTAGCAAGTTCGCTGGGCGGAATTGGTGCGTTCGATTTGGACGGAATGTATTGCTTCCTGCTAGAGGAAGCTTTGTGATAGTAATTTTTTGAGTTGTTCTAAAAACATGTTATAATTGTTCCCCCGAGATGTTAGGAATTAAAATACATGGTTTTTGAAAAATGTCTGTATGGATGTATGTGTATATGTGCGTGTGTGTGTGTGTGTGTGTGTGTGTGTGTGTGTGTGTGTGTGTGTGTGTGTGTGTGTGTGTGTGTGTGTGTGTGTGTGTGTGTGTGTGTGTGTGTGTGTGTGTGTGTGTGTGTGTGTGTGTGTGTGTGTGTGTGTGTGTGTGGGTGGGTGTGGGTGTGGGTGTGGGTGTGTGTATACGCCTGGATCTCAGCTTATACACGGTCGATTTGAACCGGGCAGGGCTCATTTTTTCGTTTTTTTGTGTGATGGTGGGTCAAAAATCTATTTTTTGATTAGGACGATGCTTTTTTGTTTTATTTCGAATTTTCGATTTTCTCGAAATTTATTTTCGCTTTTTTTTTAATGATAGGATCGAGATATTTTAATCGGATAGGTAGTATTCGAAAAAGAATTAAAATACCTATATTTTCTAAAAAAAAATTTTCTAGCTATCACGGTTCTTTTGTGTTTAACAAAAACGTGATTTTTTTAAAGCTTATAACTCCCATACTAAACGGTCAATTTTTGAGGAAATATCATGATAATGCAGAATGTAAATAGCTATAATCTATTGGAATTTGAATTCATTCTGTTGGTTAGTTTTTGAGAAAAAATTGAGAAATGAAAAAAATGAGTTTTGTATGTCCAACGATTGCGAGTGTAAAATTAACTTAATCGCTTCAAAATTCTTTGTAGACGTTGATTTTTGATAGTTCTAGATCGAGTTCTTTAGGCAAAATGATAAGTCCACAAATTTCAGAGATATTTGAGGTTAAAATTTTTTTAACTTTCTTTTCAAATCGTTCGAGAACGGCTCTATGTATATGAATTGGATGGGTCGCATTCGAAAGAAAATTAAAATACCTATATTTTCCAAAAAGAAATCATTTTTCTAGCTATCATGGTTCTTTTGTTATTAATAAAACAGTAAAAGCTGAAAAATGAAAAAAATGTGTTTTGTATGTCCAACGATTACAGTAGTAAAATTGTCTCAATCGCTTCAAAATTTTTTGTGCAAATTGCAAAATTTTTTTTATCCATATGCAATCTTTGTTCCACAACGTTCGATTTCACCTTGTCTTCAATTTGATCCCAAGAAACCTATAAAACAAATTCTTACTTCATAATAACAATGTTTCGTATATTTTGTGACTGAATGAATTAAAATACATGATATTCACTTCTAGATCCAATCAGACTAAAGATAGATTTTAGTTATATATTAATCCAAGATAATTTAATTATAAGTGAGATTAAAATACGAAACTTATTAAAACTTAGGTTGCACACGACAAAAACAAAAGAAATATATAAGTTCTAGCCAATATTATGTTTGTAAAGTAGTTTTTTATTATGCAAAAATATTATGTTCTCTTCATATTTTGAGTATGGAATAACATCCTACTGCTAAATATTATTAAAACATAACTCATAAGATAATGAAAAACAAGTAAAAAGAATATTGTTGATTAATAAAGATTGGTGAATGAGAATTAAGAATGACAAATCAATGAGATGAATACCAAAAGTAAAAGAATCTATTATTTAATTTTTTTTCAACTCTTTACCCTAAGATTTAATTTCATAATCAGTGTTTATCCTTTTCAAGAATGGATGTCAGATCACGTAGAAATACATCGATGCCTCCTATCGGTATAATCGTATCTCAAACACCAATTCGGTATAATCTAAACTCAATCGCAGTTTACTATAATCTTAACTCAGCGGCCAGTTCGGCATAATCGCAACCCAGCGGCCAATTCTCCATATAATCGCAACTCGGCAGCCTGCGTGTATTTTTGAGATTTTATTATACCAAATTTTCGGCTCAATTGAGATTATACCGAAGTATTCGCTGAATTACGATTATATAGAATTGGTCACTGAGTTACGATTATGCAGAATTGGCTGGTAAGTTGAGATTATACCCAATTGGCCGCTGAGTTAAGACTATATTGAACTACGATTGAGTTACGATTATGCCGAGTTGGTGATTGAGAGACAATTGTACCGATAGGAGACGTCGACATATAGATACAAATAAGTAATTTTAACACCAAAGTCAATTAATAAATTAAGTTAGCATATTTAATTTCACTGTAATTTATGTTAAAAAGGTAATAATATTTATTAATTAAAAGTCTTGTGAAATATATTGAATTAATGAAGTTGAACGAGCACAAATTTCACGGTTGAGAATGTCTACATTTATTAAACTTTGCTTTAGTATTATTAAATACTAAAGTTTTTAGTATTTAATAATATTAAAATACAATACATATAGCTATTTTCTTACTCTTATGCCAATTTGTTTAGCTTTTTGAAACAATAAAATTATATATTTTTAATATAAAATAATTTATTCTTTTGAACTAAAGTTATATAATTTCATTAAAGAAAAAGTACATCCTCCTGTGGGCCGTACATAACTACAGGGAAACAGTTTGTTTCAAATTTTGTACGATTCAATATGGGTCGTACAGCACGTAAAGTGTTGAAAACTTTTTTGATCTTCATTTAAAAACTAATTAGTACAATGAAGCTCCTTTTTTAATTATTTGTGTTAATTTTGCCTAGTCCAACTAGTTATAAAAGGTTAAAATGATTTGTCGCTCTTAAAAATAATTTTTTTTAAAGTAACTTTTATATTACTATTTTCTACTATACTGTTATACAAAAACAAATGGGTAGAAAATATCAGGAATATTTCTTCATTAAAGGTGAAATTTCTTTCTGATACATTTTATTCGCTTTATTGTATTTATACTCAAATATTTGCACTCATGTCGTAGATCATATAATACAGCATATTATTGCATGTAATTGTGCATCAACGCATTCTCCGCACTTTAACGAGCTAAAATTCAACCTCTCGCTTTTCATTCCCAGACACAGTAAAGCTCTAATCAATCGATCGTCTCTATGCTTGTTCACAGCGACGATGATATGCGGCGGCCTGGTGATGTACCCCGTCGGCTGGGACAACCGCGAGGTGCGGGAGTCCTGCGGTAAGGGCGCCAACGTCTACAATCTCGGTGAGTTCTCCCACACGTACAAGCCGCTCCGAGCGCACATTGCGCTATAGGGGAAGATCAGATGCCCGCAGCATATACGGCTATTTTTGTATACCCACGCGAGCAAGCGAGTAAAGCCCTTTCGGTGGCACAACCTTTGAGCTTCGCCATTTGCCCTTTTTACCCGCGTGGGTGTCGAAGCGTTTGTAGCCGAGTCTCGTCGTCGCTTATTCGGTGACCTGTTATATCGGGTGCGGTGGACGCTCATAATTTCTCTTTGTATTTTATGGTCGGTTTAGCCGGGTATTGATATTGATTCGGCCTGGAGTTGCGAATTAGCCGGTGGGGAGGACTGCCAGCAGAATTGTGATGATAAAGGTGGATATTGAAGTTATAGCAATTGGAAAAATTTTATCGCGAAATACAGGTCTTATTTAAGATGGTTGAGGGGGAGTATGAGAATATAGAATACTTGATTGGAAACAAAATTACTTTTTACCTTGGGCGGGAAATTGAGAAAATGCTGTTACAGCTGATTAAGTTATAACGAAGTAGAATAAGTCGGGTACGGTAAGACGCTTCGTAATGAAAATATATAATCAAGCAAGAGAAGTTTTTTATTTTTCCGTTATTATAGATAAAAAACTTAAATTGCATCTTTTTAAAAAAAGTTTTATATTCTTGATTTTCAAACTTTTTTTATTTGGAAAGTATGTAAGAAGACGTGAATGCCTAGCTCTATTGTCTGTCAGTAAAGAAAAGATCCTAAGACGAAAGAAAATCGAATGCCCGATGAAACGGGAGTATGCGTAGAAAGAGCAGAGACGGAGATGGGGAAACGAGATATACGCCATCGCGGATCCAAAATGACAGATTTAATGGGGTCAGCTTGCCGCTGCAATGGTCCATTCCGTGGCTGTCCAGATTCTCCCGCTTCCTCCTACTTCCTCTTTCTCTCTGTGCCTCTCCTGTCTCTCTCCTTCCCTGTTGACCATCACGTTCGCACGGTCGAGGCTTTAAACGCTCCGCAAACGTCCACGTAACGATGTCGTTCTCCTCGTCTCTACTCTCTCACGTCAGTCTGTTTCTCTACGGTCCTGGATTTCTCTTCTTCTCCCTCGTATTCTCTCGTTTCCTCTCTGTCACCTTTTCCTATTTGTTTTAAGGTAAAAACTCAAATGCAGTTAAATGTAATAAATAAAAAGGACAGAAGATACCTGAGTTTGACGAAAGCGCGATAAAAGTAAAGACACACAGTAAAATACCATCTCTTTAAATCTTTACTTGTATCTATTCGTCAGTGAATATTTTCATTGATAGGTATTGCTGGTTTTCCGTTTGTAGAATATTCGGAGCAGATTGGATAAGCCTTTCTATAAGTAATTCAAAATAGTATGGATTAATTTTTTTTTTATAGTTTTGTCGATATCAAACCAATATTATGCAATATGAGCATAAAAGGCGAGTTTACGCCAGCGACATGCTTTTCGCCGCGCCCGAGGGAGAACAGCGCGAACGCGGCCAATTCTCTTCTAGTCAATAGCTTTACTCTTTCCATATAATTAATTATAAAATTATACAGGAATGCATAAATTTATGTGTTTTACAATAGTATGAAATTCTTACTTCTCAAGAGTTGTATAATTAGATTCGCAAAGTAGCTAAAATATTCTTATCGTAATGAGCTACGGATAACAACAAGTTATGAAGAAATGAGAGGCATTAATCAAGCGTGGAAATAAAGCAATAACGAAGATAAGATTTTAATTAATCAAGTTTCGCAAAAGCAATTAGCGTCCGCTCTTTCTCTTTCTTTCTCACTCTTTCTGCCCTGTTCTTTTACTGTCCCACTCTTTCCTGCTGCTAGAAAAAGGGAGGATCGCATTAAGAACTATCGAATGAGCGTGTGAGTGCTAAAAGTTCGAAGAAAAGTATATAGCGAGAAGAGATAAGATATAGAGCAGAAGAAAGCGCAAGAGGGAGGCAGGGAGAGAGAGACACGAGAGAGAGAGAGAGAGAGAGAGAGAGAGAGAGAGAGAGAGAGAAAGAGTTCAATAACTCCATTTGCCTCGGTCCAGTATTTTTTTTTTATCGACGACCATGACAGGCTATGCCGAAAAGAAGCTGCGCGAAAATAAACAGGAGAAAAGAGATGCAGTCATTTTTACTCGAATACTCTTTTCCTTTATTTTCTCCGTCTCTTCTCTTTCTTCCCAATATCGCGAGGAACGAGCGGGTGAGCATAGCCAAGATAAGCACCCAGCCCAGCCGATACGTGCAGCAATGTAGTTTGATTCCCCTCCTTTCAATCTTTCGTCAAAGAATCCGAGTATTTAAATAGGGGACGGGAAAGGGGAAAAGGGGGTATTTATCCATCGTTCCACGAAATTCGATAAAACCGCGTTTTTTGACATGGTCTTATTTTATTTCATACAATTTTTTATTGCCTTTTTCTTGCTACGTGAATTGGTTTGATCTACTTGAGCGATAACTCATATTAGCATGTTTTAGTTATGTCGCATAGTTTTTTGCACATATCATGACTCAATCACATTGATGATTGACGCAAAAGTGTAACGGAGTTTTCTTAACGGAAAGCGAAGTTTGGAATTCCATATTCAACGTGCTATTCTAGATGTCGCACTTATCTTTCCATGCAAGAAACTTCTTCCTGGGACTCAGTTATTACAAAAATACAGCGTCCGAAAATAGCAATAGTGAAAACTCGTCGATTACAATGTATAAAACACAAGAGGGAGAAGGAGAAAGAGAGAGAGAGAGAGAGAGAGAGAGAGAGAGAGAGAGAGAGAGAGAGAGAGAGAGAGAGAGAGAGAGAGCGAGAGAGGGGGGGTTTCAACGAACACTTTTCGAGTTATAGATCAGAGTTGCTAAGGAATACCGTCCGAGCAATCGAGTCTAATTCCCTAAAATCACACCCGCTTACTGCTCGCGTACCCTGTACATGCACGTATATAAAACTTTAATCATCGTCCTTGAGTAAGCTTGCACGGAATAGCGCTGTCCCACTCATTTGCTTAATGAACCGTTCGAGACAATAGACGAATGCTGCGCGAGTGTAATTAACACGCGAATAATGCCGTTCTTAACAAAAGTCGTGAAAAATGAAATAAATGAAATTCTAAAATGTATACTTACCATTAATCTTGAAATATTTGCGTTATTTGAAGAAGGTCTTTGTAACACTTGGAATTGCTAAAGTTAATTTTAAATCATACGAAATGAATTATGCTAATTAAAATTTGTCCAATATTTTATGCTGTGGATCATGACGTAAATTAAATTATAAAATTTTCCTTTATTTGGAGAGAGTTTTATGTAATACTTGGGATTGATAAAGTTAATTTAAAACCATACAAATGAGTAATGTTTTTTTTATTAATTATTCAATATTTAAAGCCGTGCGAATAATGCAATAACTTAAATTACAAAATGTAGATTTATCGTTAATTTCGAAATATTACTGTTATTTGAAGAGTGTTTCCTGCTCAATTTATAATTCAATACTACATCAATGAGTAATTTTTCTCTCACAATTTATTCAGTATCTGTGAAACGAAAATTATTTGAACATCAATAAATGCTCGTCATTAAAGCCATGTAATACCGTGATTTTCAATATTTTTTTAAATCAACATTCATAAAAAAAATAAAATTTTTTAAATCAACATCAATAAACATTGTTTTGGAAAAAGACGAACGTCAAGCGCTCCGTACACGTAAACACTATATTCAGAAAATTTTTTGAGTGATTCTATTGGCATTTTCGTTAGCTATGCTCGTTTTAAAAGTAGGACAATTGCAGAGACCTACTTACCGCAATACGGTTTTTATTTAATTAAATAAATTCTCATGATTTTTTTGGAAAAAGACGAACGTCAGGCACTCTGTATATGTAAATATTATACTCAATTTTTTTTTAGTAATTCTATTATTATTTGCAAAAGATATAGACATTCTAAAATTATGTCGGTAAGCACATTACCTTAAATAGGAAAAAGCTATCTAGATTCTATAACATGTAATAGCCATCAATTAATAATAATTAACGTCTGTACAATGTTTCTGTCCTTCGCAGGTAAATGTTCTGTCTCGTGGTCGAGCTACCTGCTCGTCGGCGCTGTGGCGCTGCTCATGCTCTGCTTCGGCCTGAGCTTCTGCGCGACGCGACACAAGCCGAGCCACGGCCACGACGATCCGTTGCGCATCTGACAATCAAGAAAGTCGATTGACGCCTACTCGACGAACCACCAGAAGCACAAGCAGCACAAAAGCCAGCAGCAACAACAGCAGCCAAAGGAGACGACGAAGCTGTCGATCGTCACGGTTTGTTGATCGTGCGCGCGCCTCGTGCTGCTGCTGCTCCTTTTCCCACTGCGAATCGCGCCGTCACTGCCGTTTCTTCGATCTGCGAGCGACTCTTTGCGCGCTGCTGCTCGCCGCCGGCGACGACGATGCTTTCGTCAGCGGCGGTAAGAAAGCCGGCCTTGAGTATCGAGCGAAGCTCCGTTTTCTCATTTTTTCTCGCGCCATCGGATGACGGCCGCATGTTGGACGGCCGATGCTGATGATATTGAGTTTTGAACATGAATGGTGGGTTTGATTATTATAGGAAGTAATGTTTGCCTTTTTATTTGAGTGTTTTCTTCGTCGAAAGGACGAGAATAAAAGGGTTTTTTTGGGTCGAAATTACGTGTACGAAATTCGATTAAACGTGCAAGTATAGTGCGTGTGCAAATCAATATAGACTTTTGTACGGAGTCGAAAGAGTGAGCGGGATAAAATCTCGCTATACCCTTGTCACCTGTAACAGGTGACTCGAACTTCTCATATATGTGTGCAATGCGTGGACATTGTGATTTATTTGCGTGATTGTTGCACAGTATATTATTGAAATTTAAAAATTTTAAATCTATATTGATCGATAAATTAAATATTTTTATAAATTGCTGTATTTTTCTAGAGTTTTAATAAAAGTGTTAAACGGAGCTTCGCTTGAAAGTCAAAAATTATTAAATTTGATTGTTATATTTAGTAGATAGAAATTGTTCGTATTAAAAAGTAAAAGGTTGAATTAAAATTACTGAGAAGTACAATTTCTAACTATTATTTTCAAAATGATAACGATTTTCTAAATAAGAAAAAAACTATTTCTGTTATTGACAATATTATGTTTGAGTAAAATATAAAGGCACAACATGAAACATACAGAAAAATTCAAGAATTATTTTATTGTTTACTTTGATAGACAATACTTTTATAACTTTTAGTTGTTTACATTACCAAAACATGATTTCTTAAACTTACAGGCTGCACAATGAACAATTTTATATTTCAACATGGATATGTAATAAAATATTTTAATCTTGTTATCATAGTACAATACATTATGCAATTCATAAATTTAAATTTGAGTTTGTGCATAAAGAAAATTTAAGTACTTAACAGACACATAAAATTAGCAGGTAAAAAAATTCAAATTCATTAAATACATATTAAGGAATTTCTAACGCATCTTGATAAAATCATATAAAAAGCTAAAATATCTGTTATATAATAAAAGCCCAAATACGATCGTATATGTGGGATAACGTTTTAAAACATTTACCTAGTTGTCTTAATGATATAAAAAGATAACTTCCACGATTCAACTACACTAACAAAATCAGAATAAATAACGTTAATTTCGTGTTATAAAGTTGTTTTTCTAAATGAAGCATTGTGGATTGTAATCTATCGGGAACGGATCAGTTGTGATGATGCGTAGACGGGCGAAAGACGATCTACTATTCGCGAACCCGGCTTTATTGAGTGTCGCACTTAAAAGACTTTTTGGGCTTTAAGCTAGGGCTGGAGAGAGTAGAAACACTTTTTTTGTAATTTAGTGTATCCGGAAAAAAGATGGCTTGCTTTCATGCGTAACCCAATTGTGATTTCTTTAGATCTCACCGTCGAATCCATTGCCTCTGGGATAAGAGGGTTTGGATGTTTTCAGTAAATCAAAATAGACACAAAAATACTTTTAACCTAAACGATTGCAATTATCTGATACATGCAAGGAAAATAAAATATTGAAAAATTCAACAGTTACACATTATTATATTTCATTTGCCATATAAATTCGATATCTGCGGTGCATTTACGACAATTCAGTTACTGTTATTACATTGCCACTAGTGCTTTTTTCAAATCTATTGTTACGGCCACCATTGTATCCTTTTCTCGATAACGATGCATACTGCTTTTATTTAATCCAGCAGCTTTCGGACTTAAACCGACTAGGTCGTATACTTTTTCTCTCAATATTATAATAGTTTCTTTATAAGATTAATCGACGTCTTTTCAACTTTTGACAAAACAAATTCCGATACTCAAGAAAACCATTATCTTGTCCTTAAACCTTTGTCGAACCTCTACGTGGAGGTTATAACTTTTCTTTTTAAATCCTGGTAGAGTTGATTCTCCAACTAACTTGGAGATTTTAAATATTTTATGAAAACTGTCAGAGATCTCGTTAAATATTCCCTTGATACTGAATATGGAAAAAGGTATTGATTTTTGTACGGCATTTATTTTTCTCTCTATTTGAATTAAGTTGAATTTTATCTAGTTAAGATAAAAGAATATGATAAGCATCCATTAATCTTGCGTAAAACTCAACTTTAGAGTTATCAAAATCGATTGGCACTTTATATTAGAACTTTATCAAAGAGTATGTTGTCTATTAAATATACATTTACAAAAACATTTATTTACTCAGTATCAAAATTTAGAAAGAAGACTTCTACGAACTTCATTCGAGCTTTGGTATCTAATGTAAAATATAGTGGCTTATTATGAAATCCACCTTCATCTGTCTTGATTGGGAGACCTAAACGTTTTTACGTGAATTTATTGTTTCATAAGTAATCGAGAAGTCAATTTTCGTACAATATATTTTGATTATTTCTAGCAAAGTTAGTACAATGAAATATAAAACTATTTATATTACAAATTTTTACTTTATTCCAAAATTATTCTTTTTTACATCTTGGCTGATTATCTATGCACATCTTTTTTAACTCTTTTTCTATCTTTCTTTCGTTCTTAATAATATTAAGTTGTGCAATAATTTGCTTAGGAATATTCATTAAGTAAATGTTTTTCGTATCTAAAGAAGTACTAATAGCATGAGAATCATTAAAAAAAATAGGCTTGCATTGTTCTTTACCGTTCTAGAATAGCGACAAGCGACTTTTTGTTTATATACAGTAAACTCATCTGACGAGTTACACTTTTGTGATCGGCCGAAAGGTTGCTGCGGTTGGCAGCTTAATGACAGTCTATTTACTGGCTTGCACGTACCTATATCAACGTCAAAAAGGACTCACTATTTCGCGTATGTCAAGTCCCATTTGTCTGTTAGAAAATTAACAAAAGTTCATGATTATAAATTATAATTAAAAGAAAATTATTTTTCTTATTCCACTTCAAATGGATAAAACTATTAGCTTACGACAATTTTGGCTTAGGTATCGTCCACCGATCTTTTTCAATTACGTCCAATTGCAATTGTATCCGTCACCACTCTGTTTACTTTTATTTTATATTCGTTCTCAACTTATTATATTTTTTCACTTTTTCTTTCGACTTTTCGTACTTCAAAAGCTAGTTCAGTGTTTGAGTTAATGGAAATATGTGTATTTATGACTTTTAATCTAAATCGGACAAATAATACGTATTTAATTTATAAGGGATATATCTCATTCAAAATATAGCATTCCAAAATTCAGATGAAGTATAATATTTCTTAAATATTTCGAATCCTAAAAAATTGTATATTTGTTTTACAAAAGCCTTTCACAATTCCCCTGGCTATTTGCCACTAACGCGAAAAACCGCTGAAAATTCGACATGATCAACTTGGCCTCTGTCAGCGTAGAAAAAAATATCCCAAATGATCAAGGGAATGAGAGTTACGCTGTGTATGGAAATAGAGCTTGCGGCCGAGCGCGAGTTAGACAGCGAAAAAATCGCCACGAAGCGAGGTTCGATAGCTGAAAAAAAGGAAAGAGAGCGAGAGAGAGAGAAAGAAGGAGAGAGCTCTATCTCTAGAGAGAGGTGGATAGAGTGAGAGAGAGCGAGTGGAAAAAGAAGAAAAAAGAAAAAGCTAGCGAGAGAAGCCTGCAAATCGAACCAGAGGCTTCCGCTTTAATCGAGCCGAGAGCCAAAGACATTAATTTTGTCGCGCGGAATCCAACTCTCGCCCTCTCTCTCTCTCTCTCTCTCTCTCTCTCTCTCTCTCTCGTTTTTTTCATCGTCGTTTGCACATCTGGGGAAAAAACTCTGCCGATGCCCAATGAATTTCGCGCTTGGCATTATTTCTCCTTCTGGGCGCGCGTGTAGGAAAAAGGCCAAAAGTTAACCGAGGCGGGAGAAAGTGCAACGGGTTATTTGTTCGGTGTATTCTTTTTTTTTTTTTTGCTACGGCTTTGTTGCACCGCATCGACTTCTGCTTTTACCAAAGCTTTTATTATGCGAAGGAAGTAACGGACCGTTTTCCCAAGAGGCGAAACGTAGTTACTCGTTTTATTTTGCATCCGAATTCTTAATGGGCAAAATGTCTTTTGTACCAATCGGAATAAAACAGGAAACAATCAACGGTTTATTTATTCATTTTCCAATAGTGTTTAAATGACATTAATTCAAGCGATTTATATATGGATAATGTTCTTCAGGAGCGTATTTCCATTAGTATTATTCTTATTCTTACTCTCTAACTACTCTTATTCTTTCTCTTTCAACTCTCTGCTATCTCTCCTTTTCTCATAAAGTATCAAATAAATGTTATTAAGAGCATTATTTCTTAATGTATGATAAATTCATTCGACACAGATAAGCTGTATCATACGCGAAAAATAAAAATATAAAAATACGCTTTTGCAAATTAACTCGAAGTTTTAATTCATGAAAAAAATTATCATTATTAATTATTTTTCAGAATGATCGGTCTAAAACAACATCCTGGCGCGTTGCATCCTGTACACATAATCGAACAAAGAGAATGCCCGTGATGCACGCTCTCAAACGTAATATTGGAAGCTCCACAACGCGTTTCTCGCTCTATTTGTCGCTGTAATGCAGCGAGCGTACACATTCACGAGTCGCATTATTTATCCCGAGCGCACTGCGCCCGATTTCTAAATTTCAATCAGCGAGAAGTGCATTTACACCAGCTTCGTTCCTCTCTGCTATCTCTCTACCTCGCTATCTGAATGCATGTAATACTATGATAATTATATATCAAAGCCTGGGTGAAATTATGCGCGTGATGATTGTTATCTTTGATGCTGCGCGCTAATTGCAAAAGTGCTGCGCCATTCATGAGGAACTTGTCGGTCTGATTGAAATGCAAGAGTAATTTTTTAGCACGCGGGAAGCAACTTGGTAGAATTGTAATTTCTCTACGCGTCTAATGAGTTCATTGGTAATGTATCAAAACTATAGTAGTTTGAAAAATAATATACGTTTTGAGTTTTCTTTGAAGCCCTGATTGAATCGCAATGACTTCATTTAAAAGTTTTGTTAAGATATTATTTCTGTATCTTTGGTATTGATGGCTCAGTAAATGAAATATGGACAGCTATTGGCTAGTTTGCTCTGTTGATCGAGATCATATTATTTACTCGGGTTAAATTAACTCGGGCAAAAGAAATTGATATATTTTGGATGTACTCGTATCGAAAAATACTATATTTCCATCGGTAGTGATAACAGAAATATATTTTCAACATTAATTGTACAATCGAAATACTGAACTTCAATTTTTCTTTTTAAAATAGTGACAGAGTTTTACTATATGTGCGCAAATCAATATCAATCTTTGTAAAAGAAAACTTGTTTTGTTCGCATTGCACATTCAAATTTAAATGGGTCTGGAAAAATTTCACAGTATATTTCGAAATTTCAAGAACAAACGAATCGCGGATATGTACGAATATCAATTATTGAAAAATCAGAGTTCCATGAAAGAATATATCGATTTCTAGAAAACGCTGACGAATTCATTTTATTCTAACTTGTACTATTTTTTATGCTTTTATTTTTAATTTTTTTTTCCTGGTTTTGTACAGTTTTGTAAATTATATGTTGTTTGAAGTTTCCCCGTAATTACGTTGGGAACAGCCTGTCATCTTTTCCTCGATGTCGGTGGCAGTACCCACACAGTAACATTGTACGACCTATTTTTATTTTTTGTCTCATTTCTTGATAAATGCAGTACTATGTAAATGTTTTAAATCATTAGTGCTAGCATGTACTTTAAATATTCAAGGATTATTTATATCTTTAAAAGTGTAATGTGGTCACAGATATATCAGAACAAATTCAAAAGTCCTAAAAATGTTCAAAATTTTCTTTTTAATTTAATTATTACTAGTCATTAGTATTTTAATTAAATTTGACAAGTGGTATTTCATTAAAGTTGTGCAAAACAAATCAGTCACTTTTGATTTTCTCACACTTATATCATTTCTTTGAAGTTCCAAGTAATTTCATTACATAAATCCATTACTTGGTGCGACATTGATTCTATAAATCCTTTCCGTAGAAAGAGATACATATTTGAGTATTACGCGTAAATATCATTTCCAAACTTATTGATTCTTTTTTCCTCTCTCTTCAGCCATCACGTTTGCCTTTTATCGTTACGCGATCACCCCCACACCCTCTCTGCTCCCCTAAAAAAGCCAGCGCGAGCGTGCGACCAAGGGATGGAACAACGAAAAAGGATCGCAAGCTCTCTCGTCTCGTTTTCTTTTACTCGGGCGCGAAAAACCTCCATGCCCGCCAAATTGACGTGAAGGTCGATGGCGCGACCCGTATAAGAGTGGAAGTACCGACGAAGCGATTTCTCTCTGCAGCGTCGGCGACGTCAGCGCCCGCGGTCACGTAGGATTTTAATAAATCCCACGAGCGCGTGTGCGCCCGACGAACGGCCGGGGCGGGACTGAGAAAAAGAGGGAGGAGGGTGAGAGAGGGAGAGAGAAAGAGAGAAATGTGAAAGAGCGAGTGGAATTCTCCACGGTGAAAGAGCTTTCCTGCTAATATAAGTGAATTCTCGTTGCTTTTTTTTCTATTCCGCGCGACGAACGCCTGCTTCGGAGCCGCTTCTTTTGATTGTAAAATCGAGGTGGGATTGAATTCGAATGATATTCAACGGTTGCGAATGTTAGGAGGAAATAATTTCGGTTATACGGATTATGGCATTTTAATATTTAGGCTTTGAGTAAAATATTTTGCTATTTACTGTATCCTATATCATGCTATATGTACGTTGAAATCCACGCTTTCATCGCAATATTTTTATATAATAATACCAACTTGTTATTTCCTTGTACAATACTGCTTTGTATTGTATCACTTTTTGTATCTAATATTGAAACGACGTTCATTTCAGTTGCATTCAATAAAACTATCGAGAAATTGATAACATGCATCAGCAATCAAACAGCCTCGATATCGCGTTCGCGTCATTTCCCATAAACACAGGTGATTAATTCTCCTATGTTCAATCGACCAAAGCCGCACTTTCGTGCCGTAAATCACGCGCGATCGGCCAAAACCCCGGAAAAAGAACTTCACGCGTGGCAGAGCCGTTGCTACACAGCCACTACCACTATCATCGTGTCATCATCCTCGTCGTCATTGGTTTCATAAGACAAAAGCCGTGCGTCAGAGAATCCAGGAATGCGCGCGGGCGCAATAGCTCCACGTGCCGATATCGCGCCGTTACGCACCGCTGCAAAATCATCCCTCTCTCGCTCTCTCTCCCTCACTCTCTGCGCATGCGCGACGGCGTATTGAAAGCTCAGCCGTGCGCGGTCCTTGATTCATGACGTACGAATACCGATGCGCTGCGAGCGGGTTAATGTGCTGGAAGCTCGTTCGACTAGTGTGCTGAGTTAACTCCCTCTCTTCTCTCACTCTCTCTCTCTCTCGCGCGCACGCGCTCTCGGTGTAGGAGAGGACAGGCGAGGACTTATGTATTATGTACTTTGGGTCGGCGAGCTCCCTTTACACTCGAACGGTCGCCAGAATTTTTAGCGCCCTGCGAGATAAATTGCAAGTCTATAGATACTCGGAGCGTCAGCGATACTCGAATTCTTTTTCGCGGCGAAGCCGGTGAACCCATTTGCGAGGGCGTGAAATTCAATTTAACGCGGACACTGCGACTCTCGCAATTGGAGATTTCGTTTGGCCTGGGTCGAAGGTCTGTTGCGGAATAATTTGCCGCATCGATCGCTCGGAAAATTTAATAGCGTAAAAATGAGTATTCGTCTTCGAATTACTTTACGATTCAGATAAGACTTTACTACCGGTCATTAGAAATTAGAGTGTAATTCAACCTTCTTTTTTATTACAATACTTTTTTAGACTATTGGTGTTCTTTATCTATTGCGAAATAAATTTGATGTTTTATTAATTCTTAATTGTATTTTTTGTACTAAAGTATAATTCCTGAATTGTTTAATGTAGATAAGACTGATCAATAAAGATCAGTACACTTAAGGATTAAAGCTATCCATGTTGAGATATAGAAAATTGTTCTAACACATGCATATATAAAGAGTTGCTTGTAGTTTAAGCGATTTGTATTATATGTTTTTTTCAATCTTATACCTATTTTTATATCATGTACAATTAATTTTATATTTACTACCTATTATTGTAAATTAGTTTGTTTACGAATACCATAACAACAATTAATATCTACATAGACATGCCAGTTTTGAAGAACTAAGTGAATTATTTATGAGTACAATGAAAATTTTCACTTCCCAAAATGTATTTTATAATTTATTTACTCATTTAGTAATCTTCAAAATATAATCAAAATGGCGAAAATTCACTTTTACAACAGAAATCGCGAATCAAAGAAAGAAAAAGCGGAGAAGAAAGGAGAATATTTTCGGCCGAGTATCGAGTAGTCGACAATCGATATCGACGTAGGATGAATGCAAAATATATTCCTTCGCCATCGACGACATTGTTTGTTCATATGTGCAAAAACAAGAAGAAAATCAAGAATGATTGCCGTCAAATTTGCGCACGCGTCAATGACTATGAATTTATCAAAGTTATTAAGGGTTAATATGTATGGAATGAAATTGTGAGTGACAGAGAATGTTTTGGTTTTCATTTCAAAGTATATTGTACCATATATTAAAGTTGAGGCTGAAGTGATGAACTCGTAACTATTAATCTAGGAGCACAGTGTCAAATGAATACAAAGGAAATCAATTTATTAGAAAAATGTAAAATGATAGGTGATAAAATGAACATTTTTCATTCCTCAAACAAGTAATTTCAATCGTCACGTTAGTATTAACAAAATGTACAGAAAATAAAAAAGTATACGAAAGGTTTCGTATTTATAAGACTTTATTTTTAAGCTATTGCTTAAAAATATTTTCCATATTTAATTGATAATGTACCTTGATTTGTATTACTTAAATTTTAATACAAATTCGTTAGCTATAATTGTTCATTTTCTGCTATAATGCTTATTTCGTTAGTTCTCCTTTACGTTCTAAATCGACATAAAGTATATTGTGGAAGTTAAAGTGCCCTCACTAGTTACTGTGCCCTATCTTTTAATACAGGATATGGTAACTAAAGCACAGTTATTGATAGCTGCGTTTTTATGGGACTGTCAGTAATTGACTCATGCATTGCCCAAACTTTATATTGATAGTCAAAAATTTGTGGTCGACCTTAATAAAAATTATGAGTTTCAATCAATGAAATCCGTTTAATGGTAAAAATATCTACAGAGTACGTATATTAGAACACCGAGAGGTTATTTTAATCACCATGCAGCACAATCCAAAGAAGTAAGTTTTAACTTGAAAATCGATGTCGCAACCACAATCGAAATTCTGCCCAGAAATCTATCACCATCCGAAATCACCTCTTCCCCCCTCCCCCTCCACTCTCTTTCCATATGCAGTACACAGCCAAATTTTTGTCCTGTGGCTAAGCGAAGCGTCGGTCGCTGTTGAACGCAACCATGTCAAACGCGCGGTAATCAAGCCGCCAATCATATCAACCCACATTTCTCTCGAAAGCGCAGCATAGCCTGCAGTCCTGCAAAGAGCTCTCATCGTCTCGTCATCGATGAACACATCACCATACGTTGTTGAGAGCTCGAGCGAAAAGTCGGCCGAATTGCAGCCCGCCTGTTTCGACAAACTCTGGACTTGTCGACAATGTGTTTGATGGCCTCGATGACTGTATATATGTGCGTATCTATTTGCGTGGATGATTTTTGGAGTTCGTTCCTAATGACTTTTTTCTGAATGATATATCAAATTTGAGGACGATTATGAGATTATTTCCGAGATGCATGATCGCGGTAATGTACATATATATAATTTCATTAAATTATTCGACAATTTAGTGGACAAATTAAATTTGAGTATACAGCGGCTCTTAAGATTATAATACAACTTCACTAAATTTAGCGTAATGTTATTAATTTCTGTGTAATTACATTGTCACGGTAGTTACTGCTATGCTTTGGGATCCGTGCCAAGCTTCGAGGGGCGCCGTGAATATTAGTCAGTGCTCATGCGTAAACGTTGTTTTAACTACTAATCCTGAATTTCATGGATCGAAGCACGAATGGCGACGTTCCCGAGTTTCGCGAGTGTCTTCTAACACTAAATCGGCGAGTGGTATATTATTCATGAAAATTAATATTTAACCAAATTATACCAAAAAATTATACCATAATTAAATTACTATTTATTTTCTGTCTATTTTTTTTTAAATATAGATTCTATTTGTTTAATTTGATACTTAATATTTTTAAAAAATTTTAATTTTCTCTGTTGTTGAAAATATTGAAGAATAACATGTAAATACACCATCGTTTCAAGTAGTCGTTCATTTGGACAGTACTGTCGATAAATACAATTAAAAGCCCTCGGGCTAACGAACGCGCGGCGAGCTCTATACAATGTCATTTACGAAATCGGGCCAATCGAAGCAGAAACCAACAAGCGCCGTGCTCACTCGAACACGACACATTCGGCAATAATTTGCTCCGACCGTCGTCAAACCGCCCCAAGTGTCGTCATCAAAGTTGGAACCTCAATTAGATTCGCGTGCGCGCCCGTGCACGCAAGCGGCTGCGTTGCCAGCCATCTTGTAACTTTGTAATTTCGCGCTGGCAAGACTCATCGGCCGTTGCGGAAGAGGCGGAGGTCAGTTAATTGGCCGATTCTGATTGGCCATTCGCCGCGAGCGTCACAAAATCTCCGGAGCTAATAGCGAGAAGTCAAAATGGGTGTCATCGTTAAACATCGCGAATTCGAAGTTCAGTTCAAATAGGATAAGAGAAAAAATTCGTTGGTTTAGAAAGGAAAAGAAGTATGGACTGGAGTGAAGAATTTATTCTCTAACGTTCAAGCTGAATTTATTTTATGACCATTTCTTTGTAATGGAGAGGTTTCAATGTTTTTATATAGAATTGAAGAATGTTATAGGAACAATGATGTTAGTTCTACGAATTAACTATAGACAACAAGAAGTGCATACAAAAGAATATATAATTCTCAGTTACCGTTAGAGGTATTAAATTTTACTTTTCCTAAATCCAATCGTTGGGATTATTTTATCCCCGGTCATAGATTCAAATGGACACCAGGCTCACTGTAAAAAAAATATCTGCTTTTGCAACGCGTACGCGCCTACTCCGTTGGCCGGCAATTTAGCTGCATCCCGAGCAATAAAATGTTTTTTTTTTTTTTTTCTTTTAAAGAAGAGAGCAAGCGGGAGATAGAGTAGAACTTACGAGCAATATTACGAGTGACACAGAGAACGAATCGGCGCCTGGCAAAAAGGCTGGTATTCCGAAAGAAAGGTCTCGAGCCTGGGCGCTGGTGCGATTTCATAGTCGTCGTAAATCGCTTGACGTTGGCACAAATACGAAAATGGCGCTACTGAACTGACATTTATGATTTCGCCACATGTCGCCCTTGGTGCGCTACGCCGTATATACATACGAGCGCAGCGGACAGGCCGGAGAGGAACGGCACCGACTATTTTATCTTACGAGCCATGGCAGCAAGATTTTCATAGTTATAGACAGATATAGATAGATGCCTATACTGCATCATATCTGTGCATGCGTTCGGGTTTGTATGGGGTGTGTCGCCAATGAGGAGTTTTCGCCGATGTCGCCGTTTCGTGGATCTGCTTTATGGTGGGTTTTAATATCTTCATAGTTAAAATAGCGAAATACGTGAAAAGTTCATAAAAACTGCAGGATAAAAAGTATGAACTTTATTTCGACTGGATATTCAACAATGTTAAAACTTGATAACTTTCCTGAAATTTGTTCGTTTATAAATTAAATGTTTTTAACTGAGAAAAGCTATAGCATTTTTATACAACATTACTGTAAAAGAGTTTGTTAGGAAATTTTATCGGACCATTCATTTTTTGTAACACTAATACGTTACAGAATATTTATGAAACAGAAAACTCCTTTATTTTATGGTATATGAATTCAGAAAAAAGTAATTTGGAAATGACCTATATTGTTTTCTTGAAGAGAAATATCTTTTTCTTAAAACTACTAATAGAGTTAATCATGAAAAGTCTTATTACATTATGAAAAATATTTCTCTATGTTTGAAGGAATGAAAATGTTTTGAGAAGAAATAGTTATATACAGAAAAATTTGTTACATCTATTAATTAAAAAAAGGCAGATTTAGTTAATATTTTAAGGAATAATAGCTGAGGCATAAACATTGAGTTCAGTTAGACATATATGCAATTGTGTTTATAAAATAATTAAATCAAAGGGCATTCGCTAAAATAAGTTTGAAAAATAAAAGATTTTGTTTGAGATGTAGAAATTACTTTATTGCAATGTCTCTAGAAGTGTAATGGTTTCAAAATACACGATATTATTTCATTAGTATATTATTATTAAAAATATGTATACATTGCAAGCTTTGTAAAAACAAATTGTAATGTGAACATAGTTAAATCAAAACATAGTTATGTAATATATAATCAAGTTATAAGATAACTTATCACATTAATTTTTTGTACTATATTAATAAAAATTTTTACAGAAACGATTTCATTACATTACATTTTGTAAAAAATTTACGAAAACCAACCGTTTTATAGAAGATTTATTTAATCGAAAAGAAAACCCTTAATTGAAAGTCGTATGCTTGCGGTAAAAAAAGAAACTTTGAAATTAATGTACTGATAATAAACTAGACAGTCAAGTTTCTAAATCCCTCAACATTTGTCTCAATTGAGCCACGATACTCAAACTTGCATCATTGTATTTTAAACAAAACAGCGATAGCTTACGAAAAACGTATTGAACAATTTCATAAAGAAAATTTTAAAAGAAAAATAAATAACGCCAAGTTGTGCGTAACTTTGTATATAATGATCTATGTTCGACATTATGTAAATGTTATACGTATTAATATATTTTATAATAAAATTACGTCGAAATAAAATGTATTTATACGCATTTATTTCACCTTTAAGGTTTCCTATCGTATCATTGATCCGTATTTTATCCTATACTTTATTATAATAATTTATTTATTTTCATTAAAATTAATTAAAAATTCTGCTTAATATGACAAATAATTAGAAAACGCTTTTTTTATATATTTCATAAAGTACAGGAATTAAATTTATAAAAATATAAGAAATATTAATTCAACGTTGAAAAAATAAGTGCAATCAAATGCTTTCATTTTATATTATAGATTTATTTTAATAATAAATTTTATGGTCTTCTATCATAAATATTATTTTTTTTAATTTAATCACGAAATATTTTATAATATTTTACAACTCCACGATGAAGAAGGATTGGTAACCGTAACCAACAGCTAAGTCCAAGAGGGGTCTACTATTGAAAATAAAAATTTATCACAACAATTTTCTGTTATTTGTTTGTATATTCTCGTTCTTCATATAGGAGAGGGCCAGGCCTCCGCCTCCACAGATTCTCGGAAAATACTCAAGTTCTACATACTTTTAGCTTTATTAAAAACAAGCTTGAAAAAAGGGTCTTCTTGAAATGGCTACCATTTAATCTTGAAAAGTCTTAATGATAACTTGAGAAAATGGTGTGCACGTGATAGCAAAAGAGAATCGACTTCCTGACGATTTCAAGTGATTTCAACTAATCCTTAATAAAGGATTCATATAAAATTCGAATATACGTATATCTCGCACGGGACTAAAAATGTCCTTATAATCAATATTTTCCTTTTGTAGATA
>JAPYZO010002111.1:0-16344 GCA_030522905.1 Torymus flavipes
TTTATAGTTATCACGGGTTATTGTTCTGAACAAAAACGTAAACATTGAAAAATGAGTTTTAATTACAAATATAAAAACGTGCTTATAAAAGATAGTAAGGAGATGACGAAAAAAAAATTGCTAATAACTAAAAGAAAAAAAAAAGTTGTACATTATTGAAAACATGTAGAATGAATAAATATATTTTATATTTAAACTATATACTATGTTGTTATTTTATTTGAGTCAATATAAAAGCGTTGAGAATTGCAGTAAATATAATAAAAATCTCGGGTGCCCATTTCAAAGTATATAAAGTGGCCACTGCAGTGTCCTGTGTCACGTGATTTTAGTATAATTAATAGTAGTAGTAGTAGTAAATTATTTTATTGGCACAAACAGCTAGGTTATACAGCCAGATACATAAGATTTTAGTATAACTTAAATGACTTGTTTCAGTTTCAGCGTTGCCTGACGGGGCTTGGCCGAATTATAAGGCGGCTTGTGCATCAGTGATTCAGTAATCAGTGCGTATACGGGGTACGGCGCGCTGGCGGCTCGGGCCTCGGCGGCGCTACTACAAAATATATAAAATATATAATTAGGTATATAAAATATAGAATAAAAATAACTTTAATATTTTGTAATGTTTAGTACGTAGACATTTGGTATAACTTCACTTGCATATTTGAATCATAGAATTATTTAAATAGATCGAGAATTAAAAAACGTTTCAGAAAACACCTATAGGTGGCGCTCCAAAAAGGACTATGGTTCTGTCACGTGCCGATGGTGGGGAGACGCCTATAAAGCCTCAGCGACGCTGAAACATGGTAGACATTCAGTCACAGTTGCCAACGGTGCACGGATCTCGTCTCGAGTCCTGACTCCTGCACAGAACACACTATACTTGTGGCTTGTGCGCACATACTTATAGCCATATTACATTTTCATTTATTTACATATATTCATACATATACATAGTATATACTCGACTGTTCTCGGCTACCGTCTCTGTGGCTTTCAAAGCACGACATCGTCAGCGTAGATCCTCGGAGAGTTACTTAGCTTTCGCTCTGCTTTTACAGCTAGAAATCTCGCGGGAGAAACGCATTTCGCAAGTATTATTTGCAGAGAGAACGAGAGATAAAAAGCGCACGAGAGGGAGAGAGACAGAGCGAGTAAATATAGGCGAAGTGCTCGTAACCGGCGCACGAGTGTTTGTCACTGCCATCAGGAAGCTCGCAGTGTAGAAATCTTCGTAGGGTGTAAGGCAAGATGAGTACGATGGAGTACGCGATGATCAAGGACATCCGCCCTGGCCAGAAGAACATCAATGTGGTGTTTATCATTCTGGAGGTTGGCCACCCCACCATCACTAAAGACAACCGCGAAGTTCGAACGTTCAAAGGTAAGTCGCACGTTGTTTGTTTACTTACGATTTGAGTGCTTGAGTCCTTACAGGTATATAGGTTATATTAATTGGTGCTATTTTTCTTATATATATAATAATTATAATTTAGTGAAACAATGATGCACAGTACCAAGTGTACACTTCCCATAGTAGATAAAAAAAATATTGTTCATAAAAATTCACCTGAGAATTCGTTTTATTTTTTATTTTAATTATAAATGTTTTAAAAAGTACATATCAACGTAAAAAAAAACTGTATGAATTAATGAATTTTGTACATTTTAAGTTACTGTTGCGCTAAAAAATATGGAACATTTCACTATAACAAAATTGTAGACAATGTTATACTACTTAATACATAGATCTTTTTTTTTTAGTATATATTATCCAAAAATTATGTTTTTATATAAATATTTTATTTTTTAGTTGCTGACAGTACAGCATGTATAAATGTATCAATATGGGATGAACCAGGACAACAACTCATGTCTGGAGACATCGTTAGATTGACCAAAGGCTATGCTTCCGTTTGGAGGCAGTGTTTGACATTATACTCTGGCAAAAATGGAGATCTAAACAAAATTGGGGAATTCTGCATGGTTTTCAATGAACAATTGAATATGAGTGAACCAAATCCAGTATTAGCAGCGCAAATGGTGGGCCAAACACTACCTGGAAACAATAGTGCCAATAATGTCAATAACAGTAATGGACCCCCAGTAAGATACTCTTCGGTAATAGAGAACAGCTTATATTTTTTTTTTTTTTTTTTTTTTGCTATACTGATTTTATGATCACTATTTGACTTTGCATCATAAATATGTTATTTTATGCTATGCTAATGATTTACTGCTTTGCTTATGGTTTTTCAACATTACCTTACTAGTTTTTTACTTTAGTTAATTAAGTTCCTTCTATTTAAGTATTAACAAGATAAATAAAAAATATTCAAGGCAATTCTTCAAGGGAAACAGTAATTTTATTATATAAAATATTTAAAAATAAAGAAAAATCATGATGAAACTATTTCCTTTAAAATAAACAATTCGCTTGACTTTTCTATTTTTGAAAAATTTTAAACGTCTATTAAATTTGAACTGAACGCTTGCCTACATTACTCATTAAAATCACGTGAATTGATATTTATTTACAGGATACCAAATATTTAACTGCAATACAAATACAAAAGGCAAAACAAATAGCAAAACAACAAGCAGAACGAAAAGAAAAATCAAATGTAAAACAAAAAGCAAAATCACACGCAGAACAAAAAGAAATAAAAAAAGCACAAGATGCTAAAAAACAAAAAGATAAAGACAATTAAATAACCAAATTCAAAAAGAAGGCTATGAAAAATTTTTAAAAACTTCCCTGTTAAAAACAACTAATTAATTAAAATCAATTAAAACCAATCTAAAGTATAGTCAGTTTTAATCAGGTTTTTTAATCAGGTATTATCGAATTAAAACCAATTCAAAAAATTAAAACCAATTTAGGCAGATTATAAAAATAAATATTTTCTAATCGAATCTAATCTGTTACATTATGGCTTTTTGGTTTTATTTTGTTTAAGATCAACTGATAAAATCTGATTAGAACCCATTTATTCTTCTACTCGGTTTAAATCAGTTTTATTTTTTTAAATTGGTTATAATCTGATAATGCCTGATTAAAATACCTGATTAACTCTGATTATTATAAGTAAAATTGATTATAATTGTTTACAATCGAATATTTCTAGCAATTATTAGACTCATTCAATATTTAAAAAACGAAATTTTAATTTTTTTTAAATATATTAAAAATAAAATGTTTCTATTTATTTAGTTTTATACATTAAATTTTTTTCTTCAAGTACAAATTAATATGATTAGACTTTATAAAGTAACACATTTCATCAAATTTTCTTTATAAACCATTTCATTTAAAGATCAAATGAAAATGATTAGTATCCCAAACTAAATATTAATTTTCAAGTTAATTAATATTAATGACGTGAATTTTTTTTTCGATTTTTTATCTTCATTTATATTTATAAAATATTTAAAAGAATTTTAGATGTAAACTTTATAAACTATGACTTTATAAGCTTTATAAGCTTTATAACTTTATGACTTTCAAGTGTTTGAATAAAAAACACGATCTCTTTTTACGTGCAATATTTTATATTTAATATTATTAAATTTACTTGCGAAGTTTAATTACGGAAAATATAAATAACTATCAATAAACAATTAGTTTTCTTATAAGTACATAAACGTCACAATCGAAAAACTAAAGACATTAAATTCTCAAATAACGAACTCCCGAATAACTATTTAATAATTAAAACTTTGCAATCCGCTAAACCACGGAAACAAACCGCAACAACGACGTCCTCGTTCCTGCAAACCTTAACATCAAGAGGACCGAAAAACACCCATTGCTTTTTTCTACAACCGGCGTGTAACCCCGCTACGCACTCGGCTTTTTTTCTCGCACACAACGCTAGATCAGTCCCGGCACAATAGAGCACGTAATAGCTTCTTTTTTTTATATTTGCATAGCGCAGCGCTTATAACATTTAAGAACCACGCAGTCCCAGGCCAGCTTTTCTCACACTTTTATTTTTGTTTTCTCTTGTTTCACGCAGGCAGCGCAGGGTAAAGCTACCGAGACGACGACTTCCACAACGACGAATAACACGACATCGGTGAGCGGCAAGGGTGGCAATAACGGAGGAAGCGGCAGTGGACCGACTGCTCAGGTGAATATTTTGCATTTTTGAAACCTATGAACCTAAGAGCTTTTAAAAATTACGAAATAGACGAAACTAGAAGATCGGTTATTTTACTGTGTGATGAGAAATTGAATTACTTCTTTTTACGTATTTTTTCAATTAGGCAGTTGTCGCTGTTTCGTTATATGTATAGCCTATTAGAGCAATATCACTTTTATTATGTAAGTAATACGTTTTATGCGAGATGACATTTATTGGCGTTTCTATGAACGCATTTCTTCTTTTACGACCTGCCGATACTTCAATGAGTATAATCAATTTTAATTGTAGCAATCAATAATACTATACAATAACGCACAGTTTGCGTCAATGTATTATTATTAGCATTTTTATTTTTAAATAGTTATATTCAACAAGTTTGTGTACTTCAGTACAAATTTTTTAATTAAATCGAAATTTGGAATTTATTTTGGATGAATAACGGTATAATAAAGTATAAAAAGAAACGATAATAAATGATTATAGGTATTTTTGGAATAAAAAAGAATAATACTTTTTTGCTCATTGTGAATTCGAATCTTTTTGTACGCATGATATACATGAGCGCGGTTTGATTGAATAAATCAATGAAGCAGAAAGAATGAGGTTTTTTAATCAAGACAATATTATCTACCAAAAATAACTTAAAATATAGTGACAATATTATTTTATAATTTAATAACATTACTGGCAATTTTGCTCTTCATGCATTCGTTATATTTTTGGTCTGACCAGACCCGCTCCATTTTCTACTTTAATATATTCATATATCGCGCATCGATTATAAGTATATCAAAAAAATTATATGGCGTGCTTTTTTGTAGAATGAATTTTTTCATAAAATGGAAACTTTCTAAAACGCAATACGCGAATATGATAAATACCTCGATCTATTTTATTTTCGCAAATATTTTATTTCACTTATATAGATAATGTAGAAAAAAATATAGAAAAAGGTAATATAGTATTCAAATAAGTCAAAATTGTGAAATTTTAAAATTAAAATAAAATTTTTTTCGAATGAATGTACGAGTTTCAATAGAAAGTTATCGAGCTTTCGAGGAAAAATGGAAAACGAAATTTGGTTTCGTAAGTAGAACAAATTGAATGCAATACCACAACGGGTTTTCCCTTTTAAAGTTACTACAGTCATTTCTATTACCTATACTTTCTAGTTTTTTCAATCACACGAGTTTCATTTCAATTGTTATTATTCTATAATTATTATCGAAAAGTTAACGGTTTCTTCTTTTACATCCCATTTATATGAAACCTCTCTATTATTAACACAACAGTCTAATAAACAACGCATCTGTTAAATTTATTTTTTCCAGACACCTGCGACAACAACTGCAGCAACAACAGCGTCCACGACGACGTCAACACCCGCATCCACGTCGAGCACAAGCGGCAGCAGCAGCGGTGGCGGTAAAGCCCCGACGGCGGCAAAGAGCGGGCCTCGCGGCCGAGCGAGTTACGCGCGCAACGGCAACCGCAGCGAGCGCAGATAACAACACAGCGCTGCGGCAGTAACAGCCTACTCGTCCTCCTCCGCCACCTCCCCGTCGTCTACCTCCTGAGTGTATAGAGCGCGCGAATGTCGCCGGCGGTATACGAAGAGAGACACGCGTCGACGAGAGACTCTCTGTGTGCGTGCAGTGTGTACATAATCTTGAGTGAGAAAGGGTTTCTGTGTGATTACAAGTGTATACACACAGCAAGAAGTTTTTGCAAAGGAGCTACGCCGAGGAGTCGTTGCTGCACAGGAACGTGGCAGGTTTGATAATCAAAGGAGTAGAGCGATAAAAAGGATGAAAAAGTCTCGTGGGGCTTTTGCATTCTATTTGTCTGTGTGTTATTGAGTTGGACCGAAATTACGACTGCATTCGTAAACGAGAGAAATGGCATGAGTATAGTGTGTACCAATTGCCGGGTCTAAAAGTTTTTTAAACGACTTGAATGGAAAGTTATCGATTTCCAGTATTTCCAAATATTGTCATGGATTATACACCTTTTTTTATAAATAAATAATCAAATGAAGTTGTATACAAACATTTATTTTGTTTTAATATATATTTAATTACTTCGTACCGTTTATAAACCGTGTAAAAATATTTTATTTTAACATCTCTATTGAATATATTTTATAACGAATCCTATTATATTAGTAGAGACGCTGTATTTTAAATATTAACTGACCTAACTTTATAGTCTTCAATAAGCTCATACATCACGCGAACCATTAAGAACAAAAGTATCACGAATCACGTGAATTGTATTTCTGCCGGCGGTGCTTTTCGAAGCATGTAAAGTTTATTTTGCAATCGCACGGCGCCAGGATTTCCTTTCAAACTATTTATCATTCGTAATTGCTTTACACGTTTCACTTTTTTCATTTTTTACATAAACTTCATTCCATTTTGAAGCGCCAGTATATACTTATGACAAAAATGTACTGCAAGTTAATTAATCATTCAGATATTATAATAATTAAGTATAATGTACATTTATTAAATGTTATTACAGCTTGATGAAAGCAAAATTTTTACATTTAAAAATGAATTTCAAAGGTTGTTCACAACCAATCTTATATGTATATAACTTCGTGTTTATATAATATAGAATGCACTTGTAATTACACATTGTTCTTCCTTTAACTGATCATAAAAATATTAATGAAGAAGTATGAAAACCATTTTATATTTTTTTCTGAATTTTTTTTCACGTCTCCTGCGTTTCCGTTTGCTTGAAGGCTAAATGAGATATATAGTAATTGAGAACACGGTTAAATTGAATTTAATACAGTTTATTTTATTAGAATCATATAATATTTTTAATAATTAGAGCAATTAAAAACGAAAGTCGTCTCCGAAAAAATATTGAAAAATATTTCAAATGATTGCTTACCATTATAAATCAATATCTTTTTATTTTTGTCTTTAAGTAATGAAATGAAATATCGATATATTCCGTCTCTGTACTTGTTTAATAATATTTGAAAACAATTTCGAAATGTATGTATGGTATGCATGCGTCTCTACTTGTAAGAATTGTTAAATACCGTTCGTGAATATAGGGTTATTTTTAAAATGATAACTTGAGTAGTTTATTATATTTTTCGTTTTTAAATTACAAATTAATTTTTCAACTGCGATAATAATAGACGCATGTACTAAAATATACATATGTCATAATTTTTATGTATTATATCGAAATTATCAAAAAATTCGATTTAAAAAAAATGAACTTTAAAGAATACAAATTTAATGAATTTTTTGTTCAATCCACTGTCTAAATTGAAAACACGTGATTTATATAATAAACAAAAATCGTAAGAATACTAAAAGAATTTCTTTTATTTCATTTATGTGGCAGTACTTAGTAACATATACTAATCGTGCATACTACTAGGTGTTTATTGAATTTTTTTTTTTTATTAAAAGAAAACTTTGATACTAACAAAAATGTATTTTTTTTTTTTAGATAAGTGAATGATTATTTTTAACGGTTATCGCGGACATGTGTTACTATAATATAAAAAATCAAAACGGGTAATAACGGTTGAGAAATTTTAATAAACAAAACAAAACGAGACGAATGAAACTCGTTCGAGCGTACGTTATCGCAACCAAAGAACTTTGATATTAATATAAGTAATAACAGTGACTAAGTAAGGTGTCAATCTAAACGTTAACGTCTCGATTGGATTGTATTGTAAACATAATCTCCAATACGTACAAGTATGTAAAATAAATTCTTATTTATTTATTAATATAGTTAGGTAGTGAGCAATGCAAACGCTTATAAAAACATTATCAAAGGAGAGGGAGTAAAAATGAATAATACATTATTTTCGACAATCTTATAACTATATGTGACCTCTGGATCACGGAACGTGCTCAAACTTTGGAATATCTTTTTGGATGAAAAGTTTGAGGGAAATCCGTGATCCAGAGATTGTGGCCTCTCCTAGTTAGCATAATTTTCCAATTTATCCCAATCAGTTAGTAGTAGTTTTTTCGTAAAACAAGATATCAACAATTATTATTTCAATGAACTACTCCAAAGTACGAATCCCGTTTTTATTGTTGTTTGAGAATGATAAAATAAAGTCTTTTGAATGTTATTTACAGAAAGTAATAATTGTTGATATCAGATTTCAGAATTTATACTTTGAATGCTATAGGAGTACGTTTGAAGTGTATTCAAACAGAATAATTATTATCATTTCTGTAAAATAGTTTGTAACAAAAAATAAAAAAAAATTTCATTAAAAATGGTTTAAATGTGGATAATACTTATTATCACCCGAATAATCATAAAATTTCGTAAGAAGTATTATAACATCATTTTTTTAACATTTTTTATTTTTCATATTTTTTATAAAACTTTTTTTTTTACTATCAATTTATGATGTTTTTAGAAGCATACCAAATATTCTACGTAAATTTTTTAATTAAAAAAAATAACTTTAAAATCTACTTTGTTAATTAGGCTTTCTTCTGCTATATTCTTCTAATAGACATCAAAATGCAGTAGTTTATAAACACTAAGAATATCGTCTTCTCCTACTGAAGTGGAGAAGTGGACATATGTACATGTACGTAAATACAAGCATATTTACATAACTGATGAATTACTCGATCGTTCGTTATGTACTACATGCGCAAGTATCCAAACACGTGCTCCATTATATTAACTTACGTCTGATAAACATCTACAGTTTTCCCGGGCTGACACGACTTGGAGCGGAACTACTTACCTACGTTGCCACGCGCGAGACACAAACCTGTCAACGACGACGACAACGCCGCCGTCGCTAGAGAACTAGCCTACACATACATATACACAGCTGTTCCGGGAGAGCGTCGTCGCGCCGAGGGAGTCGTCGATGACAGCGAGGAGCCGGCCTCGGACCCGTCAAGCGTCAAGCTCGCCCGGGGCTCCGGTCACCCGTCCAGGACTCGACCCCCGGCGCCTCCTACTCCTGTCTCCGCGCAATCGTCCGCCTCTACTTTAAGGTTATGTTTACCTTTTCCCCTTATCTCGTGCCAACGCTTTCCGGGGGGCTGCGGGTACTCCAAATTATTGCAGCCGGGATTTTCAGGCTGGCGCTTTAGCTCGTCCTCGCCATCACCGCGTTGGGCCTGGAATATACTCGAGGTTTTTACGTATCTATGTTGGCTGCTGGCAAAAAGACAATGTGCAACAAGGTAATTGACTTTTTTTCTCTCGACCTCGCGTGTTGTGTGCACGAAAAACAATATGTTTGGTTGCCAGGAGGCTTCTTTTGATCGGTTTCTTGTTTTCGAGCTTTATCTACTTACTGGCCTTATCTCTGAACTACTGGAATTATTACATAGATATCCTGCATTGACATATCAGCTTCTTTTTCGTCAAGTTTTACTATCACATTGTTAAGGCATGTGTTGTATCAAAGAAAATTTATATTTATAAAAATGTACACGTTTTATTTTATCAAGATTCTAGTCTTAAAATAGTTCATTTTCCATACTAGATAAAAATTTGCAATCATATATACAAAGCTCATAAGATATATTTACTTTCAGTGTAGATCATTATGAAATCCACTTGGACGTGACAAAAGTTTTGCAGGTGATAGAAGTCAATAATACCACTGTTTATCTATGCTAACTACTGCTCAGCAATTGTTTTTCTTGTTACTTAAATGGACTAAAGGTGATTAGTCAAATAAAATATCTTGAAAACATAGAAAACGTTCCTGCTTTATTATTTAATGTGCATGCTAGCTGGCTTCTGTTAGTAGCAACTTTTTTTTTTTTTGCAGAATGTAAATTATTAGAAATCATTGCAGAATGCTACAATTACTCTTAAAATATTTTAAAACTAATTTTAAGTGAGTTCATTAATGCAAATTTCATTATATTGTTTAAAATCTTACATGTGATTAACATTTTTTACTTATTCATCAATGTTCATTAATTGCAGATTTTGTTTTGACGGAAATATGTCAAGATCAAATGTTAAATATGAACTCACTGGAGATGATGATGATACCAATGATTATTTCCTGCAACACGTACAGGAGTACCAAAATGTTTCAAAGAAAGCTATTTTTTGGCGTAAAATGATGCAGATTGCAACATTAGTTTCTCTGTACTTTGTCTTTTCTATTGGGCTTACCTTTTATCAAAAATGGCTTTATGGAACTTATGTGAGTACTAAAGAAACACTAAGTTTAAACAGTTTTATTGCATTCGGCATAATATTTAGATTTTATTTTAGATGAGTATTTAACAAAACTAAATTTTTATTTTAGAAATTGAATTATCCTCTAACTGTTGTAAGTTGTCATTTGGTATTTAAATTCTTCTTCTCAAGTTTAATAAGGCATATAAGAAAATGTTGCAAAACTCAACAAATTTGCCGATTATCTTGGCAAAGTATAGTATGGAGTTTAGGTCCACCAGGTATTGCCAGTGGTTTAGACATTGGTTTGTCAAACTGGGGTATGTCCCTTGTAACAATGTCTTTGTAAGTATTAGAATTCAATATTAGAAAATTATTTTGATATAAAATTGAGCACAATATTGTATTTACTTATTAAATTGGATTATATCTTTTAAGGTATACTATGACAAAATCCACTACAATTATTTTTATTCTTGCATTTGCTCTTCTATTCAAACTTGAAAAGAAGGTAATTTTTTTTTTTAAGTTTTATTGTATATAAGTGTACTTTAGAAAGTAATTAAAATTTTGTAACACTATTTTTTAGTCATGGGTGTTAGGAGGCATAGTGTCGATGATATCAGGTGGTTTAGTTATGTTTACCTATGAATCAACACAATTCAATTTCATAGGTTTTGTTTTATGCCTGATTGCATCATTAACTAGTGGAGTTCGATGGACAATGGCACAAATGATAATGCAAAAATCGAAACTTGGATTGAAAAATCCAATAGATATGATTTATTATATGCAACCATGGATGTTGTTATCGATTATACCTGTTACTATCGTGATAGAAAGCTCTAAAATATATAGTGATCTCATGACCATGGATTGGAATGATACTGTGTTAATAACATCAACAATTAGTTTTGTTACTGTTGGAGCCATATTAGCATTTAGCATGGAAGTATTAGAATTTCTGGTTGTTACTTATAGTTCTAGTCTGACATTATCTATAATCGGAATATTTAAGGTAAAATATTGATATTGAGAGATTAAATAACAATATTTTTATAATCTAATATTTGACTAATGGAGAAAAATGTATTACAGGAAATATGCATTCTTGTCATAGCATATGAGTATAAAGGAGACCGAATGAGTGGCCTTAATTTTGTGGGTTTACTTATGTGCCTTGGCGGAATAACCCTACATGTAATACAAAAAATAATGATAAATAAGAAAGAGTCAGTTAATGACTTAGAATTACAATCCAATTCATTGACCACAACTTGTTCGAAGTCCGAGGAGGCCATTGATACAAATCTTCCGCTTATAATGCAGAAGTCAAGTTCTTTGACTAACTTACTTAATGCTAATTTCAGTTCAGATGAAGAAGATGAATTCAAAAGAGAAAATTCAAAACAGCTGTTATCTGACATCTTGCAAAGAAGAGAGTGAATGCAATTTGTTGTTTATTTTTTTTTATTTTTTGTTTTTAAATTTTATAACATTCCTCAAGACAGATTTCATTATTGAGAGTTATAGCAATCATTGACTATGCTTCATCCTAAAAACTGTTTGTGAAAGTGTTTATTATATAAACAATTTACATAATTAATTTATTTAGTCACTAGAAAATAAGCTGCAACTGCTTAAGACTACTGACTACAGTGAAAGCATTTTTTTCCAAAAGAACGAAAATGCATATTATTACCAATGATTTACATATTAGATCAACTGTCTATATTCCAGAACATTCTACGTTTTTTACGTAGAATTTCATTTTTTAATAGTCAGATTCCATACAAATTTGTCTTACCAAAGTTGAAATCATAGTTTTCAACGTTTTCATTCTAGTGTCAAAGATGCCATATTAAAATTTAAAACAATAGACCAGTATAAATGTACAAATTCCGAATTTATACAAACTTTGCTGAAAGTAATTATTCCTAAATTTTGATTATTTTAATAATAATCAAAATTTTGATTATTTTAATAATAATCAAAATATACTAATTTGTCTTCATTTATTTGATGAACAGAACTAATGTTATTTTTACAGTTCCATCTCATATGATTGTATATAATTTCGTTATTTAACCAATTTATTTGTTACCTGTGATTATTATTCTGATTTTTTTACAATGATCAGATTATCACTTATATACTGCAATTCCTACATAAAATATTTTTATAAGTTTTAAATTAATTTTTTAATAAAAATGGTTATTATGCAAAAATCGTACTTTACATGACTTTTATGAAAACTATTTGACAAAGTGTTTTTTGTAAGCATAGCAGTAAAATAAATGTATAACATATTTTTTTATGTATATAATGAATTATTGTAAATTTAAAAAGTGTATTTTATTATTTTACTATTACCATTAATAAGATAAGTGGCCGCCATGAAATAAATTTTAAGAAAATATACTTATAATTTTTAATAAATGATTACGATATTGTAGCTTGATTTGAAACGTAATCTATCTTCGATTTATTTAAGTATTAAGGAAGGAAAAAATATTGTATTAATCATAAATCATTTTATTAAGATATAGTTTTAAAAAATGTCTATTTTCAAGACATTAAAAAGGCAAGCACAAATAATTATTTTTTTACAGATCCAATTTATACATAACATTGCAGATTTGGCATCCATGTGATGTACAGAAAACTTCTTTTCAATAAATTTTAAAAGTGTGCGTATTAAAAAAGTTCTACGAAACTAGTAAAACTCACCACGTTATTTCTTCAATCGATAATTCTATACAAATAAATTGATTTTTTTTACATAAATGATTACAAATCTTAAACTTAGAAGCTTAATCTCACTAATAATACATTTTGAAATTTATAAACAAATATAAGATCTTTATAAATATACTAGATAGTAGACATTTTAGCGACCTATTTAATTAAGCGGCAGTGATGATATTCTATGTTTTGATCACACGACTAACAGGCAGTGCGTGCAATTTTTTGCTTTCATAAGTACTTGAGAAACCTACCACAAAATTGACTAATACATACATAGAACGACTATGCCTTAAAAGACAAGTAAAATTACTTGCCCAAAGTCTTTTCTAAAAAGTAATATTTTTCATTTATAACAACTCTAGTTTGTTCTGTTTTATCACTGCGACATTAAAATATTGTCCGCTACTTTTAAATGGTTGTCAAAAATTTCTAATAAATAATCTCTTTTGACAAGCATAAGTTTTCTGTCAATATTACCTAAAACACAATCTGATATAAACGAGTTTATAAATACAATCATCTATCAAATAAATAATTCGCAATTTTTCTATTTAGCTTTTGTTTGATTAGTCTTTTTAGATTTGGCTTCGATCCTGTCCTTTAGTTTGCGAATAAGATCGTTCAATTCACTCTGAAAAAATATTGAAATAAATTAATACTACTGTTCAAGTTAAAAGAAAAGAAAATATTAAAGTTTTATTTACCTCACTATACGTATACATAAGCTTACAATTTTTTAAGACCTGCTTTTTTTTTTCTATATATGGTATGGCGTGAGTCAGACAAAAAATGCTCTCATCTGTAGGATTGCTCACTAAAGAAACAAATAAGTTTGCTCGACAAGTATCACATTCATAATCGCTCTCTTCTTCTTTTACTTTTTTGCCCTTCTTCTTATCATTTTCCGGCAGTGGTAATTTTTCAATGTTCGTGATTCCTACTTCTTTTAATTTTCGGCGATTTTCTATTTCCTTATCACAAACTTTAATAACAGTTGGTAAAATCTAAAATATGATAAGCCATATTTAATATGGAGAGAATAAATGCTTTTATAAATATTAGTAAGAGTTAATTACCTGTTTAAGAATGTCAATATGAGATCTAGAGTCATTAATTATGCTAAATAACAGTCTTGCAAATGAAAAAATTGAAGGCTCACAACTATCATGCAAATCCTAGAAAGAAATATTATTCATTAAATCCAATACTAATTTTAATTCACTTCAAAATTTAAATAATATTTTATAAGAACAATCAGTAACCAAAGACAATTTATGAACTCACTTGGAACACTTGTTCAGCTGTTTCCAGCCACGAGGGCTGTGCGAAGTAGACGCTTTCAGACACGACGTATCCCGTGCAAATGCTCGAGGTAAAGGCTTTAGGAAAGACAATGATGAATTGGCCAGGTTCCTGTACAGTTTGACAAAGGGGCACACCGTTACTGACTAGCATGTCGGGAGGCACCATGGCCGTATCCGATGGCAGCCAGATCTTCTTGTTCTTGCAGTAGCGAGGGAACATCTTCGTCAGAGCCTGGCGCAACGTGCTGCTCTGATCATCGGGTATACCGTACCAGATCTTCTTCGCTCCCGTGTGCAAGTACTCGATCCAGGGCAGACCGTGGGGGTCACGGTACCAGCAACAGGCACTGAATAGCATGCCCACGTGTAAGGTCGGTACCGTCACGCCTAATAGAAAGTTACGTATTTTAGAAAACAACAATAAAAGGTCATTTATAACAGTAAAACTAAGTTTTCGATTTATCAAAAATAAACAAACGTACCCATCTGCGGACCAAGTGCTCTAAGCACAGATCCAGCGTTGTTCGTAAGAATTTTCAGATTCCAAGGATGCCTGCCGAATGGACTGTTCTTGGCGACAGAGAAGCCAAAGCCACGGCCACAAGTGTCGATACTCGCGGCATGCACGCACACGTGACGTTTCTTCTCGGCGACGTGTTTCCAAAATGCAGTTTCCACGTCCTCAGCCGGTGCACCTTCCATTTCGCCTGTTGCACGCTGGTTCTCACCGAACCACATGCGCAGTGTGTTTCGAGCAATCCTGTAGAAAGCGTTCAAGGGCATATTGCGACCCTATCGAAAAATAAATTGAAAACTAGATATTATTTCTTATTCAATGGGGGCTTTTAAATAGTTGATAAGAATGTTTTAACTACATACTTTTACGATACATTCTTCTATTTCTTCGGAACTGTCCTCGTCATCGTCATCATCATCATTAGATTGTACTTCTTGCCTGTCTCTTCTTTCTCGCCTAGCCCAATCGTCCTCAACATCTTTAAATAGTTTATCTCTTTCATCTATAAAATTACATTTTCCATTAGCAAAATTATTCAAAGTATTTGAAAGTTTACGTGAATGATAAAATCAATAGATAGATATCTATAGATAACTATACAAACCTTGTGATAGAGTATCGTAAGGAAGTAAATATTTGCAATAGATATCATCTAATTTAGTAACTCGGTCTTGTGCCGATTTCGGTATCTTCATACCATCTGCTACTTTTTGCCATTTTTTCTTTTCAATTACCTCTTTTAATCCACCTAAGTTTTGTACAGTTTGATACAAATGCGGCAGATCAACTTCCATACCACCAATCTAAAATATTTGTTATCAATTAATATTGGTCTACTAACATAATATATTGAAATTTCACAAGTAAGTTTTTTTTACCCATGGTGGTTGCGTTAAAGTAATGCTCTGAGTGGCTAAATACTTCCTAATAGCCATCATTTCTTTTACGTTCGGACCCCATCGATGGAGCATCCGGTGAACATAATGATTGTAAGCTGTAAATCTCATATCGTCCGATACTTTGCATTCCGGCTATAACCAATAATAACAAATGTGCATTAATTTTATAACAAACCTCTCTATAAGTCTGTATATATAAAAAATATCTTATTAGGGTACCTTAAAGTTTGAAGGAGGTATCACTCTGCAAATCCCGAACTTTTCTGCGATCGGACGTATTTTATCGATGTATTCCAATGGATCTTGGAAGTCTTTTTCTGACGGTCGAAAGGTGGGAGCTTCTACGAGACGTGGATCTTCTTTAGAGTCCTTAGTATTTGGAAACGATGTTTTATTTACAGGTGAATGAATTTCCATTGATTTTGCTTTTCCTCTCTTGCCACCCTTTCCTCCATCCATGGATGTCTTTCTTTCTCTGCTCTTTGGCGATTTCATAACTTTTTCCGAACTTGGCGTTTTATGCTGTAAATTCTTCGAGTAAGAATAAATTTTTC
>JAPYZO010002112.1:0-21158 GCA_030522905.1 Torymus flavipes
TTTCGACGATCAACTTCAAACCTTCAGAGCACGAAATCCGGTTTCTCATGTCTGTCAGCGGGTACGAAATACGAGATTCTGCGCATGCGCGATCGCGCCCTAGGGCCAGAATATACTATTTCTCACTCGCTAGGGAGGAAAAAACTCGCTTTCGGCTCGGGTGGCAATTTACACGAGATATGGACTGTCCAATTTAATTCCCGTGGTGAAAAATGGATTTCGCGCCCGGAGGGTCAAAAAATAGTATACACAGTATAAAACGGGCGCTAGGTGATACCCTTGGTGTGTCGTGTAATATTTTTTCCTAACGGGCGCAAAAGCATCTTTACGTAGATACTTTTGCGCCCGCTGCTCTAAAACGGCGTAAAATCATAAAAATTGAACTTCGTCCCTCATAAATTTGTGCATGCTTCTTTTATTCAGAGATAAATGCAAATAATTTTAAGTAAAAAAAAATTCAGAATTATATATAAGAATTTTAAATGAATAATTAATTTACAGCATAAAAAGATTATACAACAATGTTTTACATATAATTTAATAATATCATTTCATTTTTCAATGTAACTTTACATAAAAAATCATCTAAGCTCGCTTTTGAGGCGTAAAAACACCGAAAATTAATACATGTGTCACAAAAAATACGGCATGCACCGGGGGCTAGTAGACCCGCAATCTCTGCTCAAAAGTTCCGAAATCGTTCGGTAGGAGGACTTATGTCGTATTCGCTTACCGCTAAAGTTAGAATTGTCCGAGCGCTTCAGTGGAAACTTTCGAAACGCACGACAAAAACGCGAAAGTCGAAGGTCACGTGACCTCTATAGTTCTGTTGTTTTTGCCATACTCTTTGGCAAAAACTGCTGAACGTTTCGGCTGCTTTGCTTAAGCGCACTTCGTCAATTCCCTTGTGTCTTACTTAAGCTAATCTTTTTTCTCTCTTAGTGGATTACACAGCTCTGGTAGTGACAGTATTGCCAAATGTGGTTGTGAGTCAATACTAAAGTACTACCTTTTCTGTGCTATCTATTTAATAGTTTCAAATGGCTAAAATACGTGAAGAAGCACTGCACCCACCTAAGAATTTATTTCTGTGATCCTCGCTCGCAAAAACATTGTCAAGTAAAACATCCGAGTACCTCTAAAACTGCACCCTTATACATTTTTGGAACTAAAAGTTGAAACAAAGCCGAAGACAACAGAGAAGACAAATACCAAAAGGAACTCTCAAAACGGGTAATCTCAGGCGCGTTTTACGAATCTGTTGTCCCTCACACCCCTGTCACGCATAGCGTTACCTCCGAAATAGCCAGAAAAACGATTTTCGTTAGTAAAGCGCACGCGGCAGTAATGTGGAATATGCCAGCTATTTATAGAAGTTTTTCGAGAGGCCGAGATCACGAAACACTCACTGCCCGAGGGCGTCAAGTTTAAGCATTTGCCGAAGTACTTGGCACGGTGGCTCGAGTGGTGCTACTGTAGTGGTAGTTGTCGTGTAGTGGATAGTAGAGCGAGGGGGGAGAAAAGAGGGTGAGGACAGAAACGGTAGCACACGCGTCCGAGGAACACACAAGCGTCGCCGGGGTGATTTATTTCTCGACCTCCGTGACAATAAGATGTTATCAACCGTTACGGGCCCTGTGCGCGTCTCGGCGTATGCATATACACAGACGCGTCTCCCACTCCACCTCCGAAACTGCGACCCTATAATATATTATAACAGCTGGTTTCGTGCGTACTTCTTACAACGTGGTGTCTCGGCTGGGGATGTTGGTTTGCACGTGGTGAGGAGAATCTACTACAGCTATGTAAACTTACGCCCATCACTCGCGTGCAATCCGTGACCGTCACGCATATATTACGAAATTCCAATAATTCAATCATTCCCCGTTCCAGATATAGTAAAAAAACTTGTTTTTTATTTTTAACCTTGGGGCGCCGACTTCTGATACCTGTATTTGTACCCTGTAGGTTCAACACAGTACCTACATTACCCAACAAGTGGGCAAAGTAGCGGTAATTCCCGTACGAGCTGATACTTTCTCAAATAGCGCCAAATTCGGCTTTTGACAAGTCCGATTAACATCCAATATCAGTCGATTTTTTGCTTTAAGTTAAAAAAGTAGTATTATAAGTAACACGGGCGTATGGGTGTCATTATAGCTTGCTTGGGAGACGAGCTTAACTTGAACTGAGAATCATCTACTTTGCGCCCTTGTTGCGTAATGTACTATTGTGACTGTCTTTTGTTATAAACCTTATTTAAAGAAAATGCTTTAAAATTATCCTACTTTAAATGTTCATCATTGAATCAGAAAGTATTGACAAAAAGTTTCTTTAGTTAAAAGTTGAGAAAAAATTTGATTTTTTAAAATTTTCTTAAAACATATGATGTATGCTAAAACATCGTAGTACAAGAGCAATTTTAATGATAATTTTCTGGTATACTCAAATGTAATGAATGACAATAATGTGTTAAACAAAGTGTCAATTAAAAAGAAATTTTGAAATATACCGGCGACATAAAAGAAGTGTGTGTGTGTGCGTGTGTGATATATATCAACTTTTTCGGCGGTTTATAACCCGATTTATGTATCTTCATTTTTTTAAGACTTTGTTTTTGGGTCGTTAAATGAGTTACAAAATAAGGGTGGAAAATGATTTAGTTGCAACATATATAATAGACATAAAGGAGATGATTTTTTATTATGATACTTCGCTTTTGATAAATGATTTATTCAACGTTGCCCCTAGGTGCTCATGGCAGGGGGTTGACTCGATGCACGAAGGTAAACATTGATTCTCACGATCATGACGATTAGGTCAGATTACCGTCTGCTAGATCGAGATAACGTGATTTATAGGAATGGAAAGGTGAATAGTAGCTTCGTGCTGAAAACGCAGGTTAATGGCTTTCATTTTTCCTCTTTTCCAGTAAATATATCGAGATACTTAGGCGATGACAGTTGTTAAATAGATACATGAATGTTCATTATCATTGACGCTTAATTAGAATAAATGATTATTTCAGGAATACGTGAATTTCAACCTTAGTCGAATAATTTTAGTATTTTATTGAATAAACGAACTGAAATTTACTAATATAAAGTCATTATAATTAGTGTGAAAACACGTAACATTTAAATAAATAGAACATTGATTAATACTATATTAATGAAAAAGACATTTTTTGAAATTGAAAATGGTTAAAATTTTTTCAGAATGCATATATATTTTCCATCTTAGCATATTTGAACGTGTGAAATACTTTACTCTTTCTTATGATTTTTAATATTGTATAAACACTTATTCATTAATGACATGCAATAATACCTTGGTAGAAATTTCTATACATATGAAAAACGGCCAAAGTTAGTAAATAGCTGAGAATAAAAGCTAATTTTTTCACGATATACACTGACAATCCTAGAAACGGATCTCGTGCAAATCATCTGCATCAGATTTCCAAGTGTTAGGTACCGTTAACAGGAGAGATTTTGATGTCATTACCACCCGCGTTTTTATTGATATGACCTATAGGGACTTTAACAGATCAATGACAGCAAGTAGATAACAACGTAATCAAAATGACAACCCATTCATAGGGACATTGCTGCCAAAATTTTTTTACTGATTGTATTTTCAAAATAAATTTTAGAACGAATTTTCCTATATAGATGAGTTTTAATGATAACAATTTTAATTATTAGAAATAAAATTTAAAATTATACATCAGTAAATTAAGATTGAAGAAACCACATGTCAATGAACTGGCAGCAATTTGTTTCTATTACAAAGCTTCCATTATGAGGAAGCAAATTTTGACGGATAGAGAATGCAGAAATGATAGATTTTTGTTGGATCAAAGAACATGCGGTAAATATGCTATATTTCTTGGTTATTACACAAAAGTCCTCTAACAGTTTCACAGTTTTCGAAAAAAACGGCTGTATAAGAATTTTGGAGAATGCCAAATAAGATAACGTGGATGCATATTAGAACGCCAAGCTGAGGATTTTCGGATAATAAACTTCATCGCGCTTTCCACACACCCTCCACGCGACACAACAGATACACACTTGAGATAGTGAAGAGAGGGAGGGGAAGAGGGAGACAGAGCTACACGAGTTTGCGTAATTCAGTCCCGTAAGTTATCGGCGCTCTACTTGCAAACAATCCACGTATATATCGAGCTGGCTGTCGCGCGAGCGCTGCCAGTGTATGTACACTTGAAAACGTGAGAAGGGCACCAACGCGTGCGGGGAGAGAAAGAACGCGCGATTTCTCCCTTCTGTCCCTAGCCACGTGTCGTCGAAAGTGTAAGCGGAGAAGGCATGAGCCGATTCTACTCGTCGCGCTCGTGTGCAGCTCTCGCAAGATCGCCGATAAACGGCCAGGATGTTATTTATTTAAACGGTCGGATCCCGCGCATGCATGCGATCGCGAGAGCATCGTTACGGGAGTTGCCCTGCACGCGCGAGTCGTTCGTACTACTCCAACTTCCTACAGATTCTTATCACCTTGACGATTTCACAAACGTAGTGAGTTTCAAAGCGCAGATATATTCTTTGAGCGCGACTAAACATGCGCATTGTATACCTGTGTGCACGGGTAATCGTTGCTTTATTTCAGAGCTGAGATAGAGAGAAAACCACGCAAAGAAAGGAGGTTTACTGATTCTCAAGGTAAATATTGTACTTGCATCATTTCACAAAATCTATGTGAACTAAGAAATAATAAAGCACAAAAGTGTAACTATACCCAAAGTAGTTGATTGCATCATTTTGGAAGTTTGGTAATTCTAAAAGAAGTTTGGGATTTAATTCGCATTGCAGGAAAAAAAAGATTGGTTATTATAACTGCATAAGATCTGATCTTTTCTTTATATCTTCTATTTTTTCCAGGATAAATCAATATTTTGTAGGTATGTAATTTAACGGGAGTCAATTTGTAATAACTATTTTTTGTATTGATTGTAATGTCGCGTTCATTCCTATGCGTGTATTTTGGTACGACTTGAGATGTGATGCTAACCGTATTCTTGTCCAACGATAACGCAACTAACGGTCAAAATGTACATTACGCAAATAGTGCGCAAAATAGGTCATTCCCACACGAGCGGAGGTTGTCGCCCGAGCGCAGCGAGGGTGACAAAAAAGACGAGTCCGGTAGTGAGCTATTGCGCGCGTGTTGTGTATACTATTTTTCCTAACGAGTTGCGCAGAGTTGAATTTTGCACACTCCGTTAGGAAAATATAATTAACGCTCGGGACCGGCGAATTCGGCTGCGCCGAAAAGTAACTCTGCGCTGCACTTCCGAGGAGGCTGCAGACGTGCGTCAACTTGAGAGTCGAGTTCTTTACTCGCAAAGATTGTAGCCATTAGCCTTAATAAATATTGTTTAGTTTATTCATTAGATTTCGAATGTGTTTTTATTTCTAGTAGATGTGTTTGTGTATACTATCTCTTGCACGTTTGTGAATTAAATTGTCTTGCTTCACGCAACACTAACTAACCAGTTGGTCACTAAACACACAACCAAGATATTAGTTCCGCCAACCATTGTTACATCGCTATGACTATTTTGTTGTTATTTGGTACGTATAAAATTAGTAGGATCTAGAAGATTTTAAAATTCACGTACAAAATAGCCGCGAAATAGCCCCGGGGTTGGGGCTATTTCGTACAAAACGATTTTTTCTTCAATTAAGAACAGATCAATGATTGAGAAAAAATGAAGGGTCCATGATAAGTTTTTTAGTCAGTTATATCACTAAACTTAGCATTAGTACCTCAGTAGAGTTAATTATTTCAGTATCGAAAAAGATAACTCCTTTAAAAAAATGGTATATGAATTAGCCCCACTCTGCCCTATATATGTACGTATGTATTCAAATTTTATCTGCAGCGTAATTATTGAAATTATGGACATAATAGACTGAAATTTTGTATGTATCTTAGGTATAGTCGTTTAGGCACTTTTTTCAAAACAGTTTGGGAAACACGAGTATGTGAGAACAAACTGGTATGTAGCCGTTTTAGACACTCTTTTCGAAAGAGCGTGAGAAGTACTGAAGCGAGCATGAAGCAGTTGCCTCAAATTTGAAATTCTTTGATACACTATTGTTGCCTCGGAGTGAACCTCAAATTCACGATAAGAATATTTTTAAACCCAGAAAACTTCAATAATTACGCATTCTCTATAAAAAATGCAATCATATAAAACAAAATATTCTTATTTAAATTAACTGCTGAAGTTTGAAGAAAAATATCAACTCATGTTTTAGTATCTTTTTAAAATCTTTCCAAGTTGGTACATTTTCGAATCAAACTTAAAATTGCACCTTTTCAAAGCACACTCGGGTATATCGTGGCCTTAGTAAACAATCGTATCACCTCAGAATCTTTTTCAAAAAGGTACCAACTACCAGTAGCTCGAATTTAGGAGTTGATACTCAATAGTTAGAAGTATACACTAAAATTTCGGAGTTGATAGTCAACCGTTAAAAGTATACACTTAAACTTAAAATTATAGGTAATACTAAAGTCGAGTGTTAATTGTGTTTCTCTATACTTTGAAGTAATACTTAAATTCATTCAGAACTCTGTGGCTGAATCGAGTAGGTTAGTCGAGTAGGGTAGTTCATACATGACAAGCCCGCAATCGATCCCAACATTTAGAACTTTTTCTTAAGCGGTTTTATTGATTTCTAATATCATGTTTTAAATTAGATGTGTCTCAAAAAAGCAACTATGTCCCCAGAGAAATATGTTTACTGGGAAATTTTTATTAAGATTTATCCAAGGGGCGTATTGAAATACTTTGCTAGACAGCGTTTAGACCCCCACGTACCTTCATTCACTTCCTAACTTCAAAATAGTTTTTTTCTGACAGTATTTTTTAGGCGCATATAAGCTTTGAAAATCTAAAAAAAATTTAGCAATGTATATTTTTTAGCAGCAAATATCCATCAAAAAAATATTATATAAAATGTAAATAAGAACATTCTTGAACCAAATATTATCTGAAGTTAAATTCATTAACAAGATTCACGCGTGCTTCGCGAGTTTTATGTTTCTATCAAGAGTGCTTACAAATCAAATCAATTTTAAGATTATACTTTTAACAAAAGTACATGATTAAATTTCAAATTTCACTGTTGCTGTTGATAATAACTTAAATAATTAATTATTTTATATAAATTCAATAAAAGTTAAATACCACTTCTTATTTATATGCACTTAAAATTTTTGTTTATTTTTTTTTTTACATCGTGGGTAGGTATGTATGTGTGTGGATTAGTTAAAAATATTGTATATTGCAAGAACATTATAATCATAACTATTCATCGGCTTTTTTAGTATTCAAGTTGTTATTTGTAATGCTATTTGGAAAATCTTTCAAGAAATAATTGATAGTAAATTTTTCGGTATCAAATTAAAACTTGAATATATTCATATACATTTCAAATAAGCTGATACGTGAACAAAAAAGTATTAGATAGATCCAAAGCGGATAATAGGACAGAAAGAGCCTCACAGAAAGCATCTAACGGAGCGCACGGAGAAGCAAGAGCGCGCTCCGAATGCCCCTGGCTACCACGCGATTGCATTTTGTACGGTACACGTACACTCACACATCACAGCAGCGACGGCAATAACATCGTGGCTGTGGATCGATACCGAAAGTTTAGCTCAACCGCCAGCTCTTCGGAAGAAGCCACCTACTGTATTCGGTGTCTCTGCCTTTCCCTCTCGTTCCTTATTTCTGTCCTTTTTTCCCTCCCCTCGCACGTATGCTCAGCGACGACAGGTGCGCCAAAATGCATTGTCAGAGACAAAGTGTGCCGGAAGTGCGGTAAGGCAGAATCACAGGAGACTGTCTCCTTCCCTCTATATGGTTTTATTCCAGGATTCAAGATTTCCGATTTACAGGTGCCTGTCCACTTGTACAAAACTTGGGCAATTTCTGTGCACGCGAGCAACAAGTCCATTGAGAACCCCATTTAGTAGGTCCATTCGTGAGCCCAACGTTTTTCCCGTAAGAACAGAAGAAAAATATGTGCAACCATGAATATATGAAAAAGACACTTATATATGCCATTCTGCACAAATACGAGATGTTTTCTTTAGAATCACAGCGTTATAATTACTATAGTTAAAATTATTATGAATCAATTGGCTATTACATCTTTAAACTAAAATTACTGATGACTTCTGTTTATTTTCTATTCCAATAATTAATTAACATTCTTACATCAAAATTCTGTCCAAAGGTTCATTGATATCTGTGAAATTATTGTTGAAAATACAAACAATGACAATTTTTAATGGGGTGCAATGGTCTTTCTGTTACTGACTGAATTAATTATACATCAATTTGGCTACTAAAAGAAATGTATTTCTATATAAATAAAAATCCAGGACGCTGTTGCCCTTCATAATGATATACTCTACCGCAATACAGTATTTCAAGTCAATATTTCAAATATGAGAATGTTGCATTTGTAGGAATTCTTTTAGTAAATAAAACAATCTAAAATTTTTTCAAGTTACATTTTTCCATCGAAGCAAGCAAAAATAAAAAGAACAAATCTTATCTAGTCATAATTCAATAGATCCTGAGGTCAGCCCGTGTGCGCAAGCACGCACGCACACTCACATGTAAGAATTAACATACACAGATCCATATGCGAATATTTTCTAAAAATAGTATTCTTCGAATCCACATGTCATCTAAAATTGTTCTAGCATGTTTTCCTTAAAGGTATTTCACAATCACAAGCTTTTTTCAAGAGGAAGTATGTACACCCTTTATTCAGTATGAACTGTAGAAAAATTAAATTAGTAATTAGATTCTTTCTTATCTCTTTTAGATTCCTAGCGGCACAGTTTCATATTTTTCTCTTCGACAGATGTCACCATGTCACAAATGAACTACATTGTATTTTTTTAACTGAACAGTAACGAATCCAGTCTCAAATCAGAGTTAGCTATTTGCTGGTCGGACACTTTCCAAACTGTCAGTAGCTGCCATTTCTTGGATTTCTACTAATCGTTGTCTTATTGTAAATCCCACTTCACTACTTTTTTCGTATACTTTCGTATGGATAGCCTACCATCCCATAGGCTTCTTTAATTTCTTTAATAGTACATTTCGATATCGGTGCGGAAGGTGATTGTTTAGCTCATGTGACGATTTTCGGACTAGCGAAGCTAGTGAGTCATATGAGCTAAAAATCTTCTACTACTTCTACTTCTACTTATACTATAGCCACATGAGAACAATATATAAGAGATATGCGGCTCCTGCCTTTGAGCCAAATTCCGGCCATACAGAATCCTATATTAGTCCCATATTTATTTTCTTGAGATCAATAATTGTTAACAAAAGAAAAAAAACAAGCGTAAAAAAATCCTCCATTAGGTTATTAGCGACCATGTATATACATTATTTCTAATTTATTTTCATTATTCCTAATATTATCCTTTAATTTGGCTTTTATAATTTTAACTATAATTGTTGTTATTATATTTTTTGTATATTTTTTTGTAGATTATTTTCGTGTCGTGTTAAAATTGTAGGATTGTTGTACTCATTTGAAAATTAGCTGTGGCTCCTTGAAGACTGTTTGGCAGGATTTATAGAAAAATCTTCCACGTGAAAATGTTGAGTATTCTGTATTTCCGAATGTGAAGGTATCCAGATAGAAGAATTCCAAATTTGTCATTAGATATTATTATTGTTATGATTGTGTTTTTATGATCTCTGGTATATATCGATGCAAAAGTGCTTTTTTGTAACACATGCACGATTTTCGTCGTTTTTTAGACCTAAAAAGAGGTCCTAAAGCAACTTTTTTTGAACTGATTGTATCAAAGACTGCTATTTTTGGCCAGCGGGCAAATAAGAATCGTTATTTTTCCGCTCCTCCAAAATTACGTATAATCGAAAAAAATTTTATGCGCCCGCCGGGCAAATAAGACCCCTTATTTGCCCGCTACTCCAAAATTTCGTAAAATCGAAAAAAATTTAACTTAATCCACTATAAATTTGTGAATGCATGTTTTTTATGACCTTTTTACTCAAAAATAAATCCAGCATACTATTTTTATTTGAAAATCAATTTAGGCTTGCTTTTTAGGCTCAAAAACCCCGGAAATCAATCCACGAGTCACAAAAATATGGTGTGCACCTTGGGAGAGAACGCCCTATCTCGGCGCCAGATTCAAGATCGCCTTATCTCGGCGCAGGATTCAAGAACGACCTATCTCGGCGCCGGGTTCAAGAACGCCCTATCTCGGTGCAGAATTCAAGATTCAAGAACGGCCTATCTCGGCGCCGGATTCAAGAACGCCCTATCTCAAATGCGATTTTTGTTTCTCAGATTTTGTAGTGGCAGCACTGCGTGATTTTATAATACGGCTTTTATAGGCAACAGATATGTGTCTAAAATTCTGAAAAAAATCAGGATTGCTTATTTGACATTGCCTTTGCTTTGTAATAACAATTTATATCTTTAAATGAATGAGACTCAACGTTATAGTTGATCTAATTATTTTTTACATGTCTATAGGCATGCATCCCAGGTGGAAATAACTTTTACGTAAAATCGTCAATAAGAGCAAATAAATGCTAATAACAAATAATAACAGCACGATTTGAAACGCTTATAATAGTTAGTAAGTGTTGTGAATACCTATAAATATTTATAAGTACTTATTTGCATTTATTTGCTTTTTCTGATGGTTCCATGTGAGAAATGGTTATTGCCTTATTTGAAAGGATTGGCTCTCATTATTGTAAGAAAACAACGATTCCTGAATACTTACCTGAATCGTTGAATATTAATAGTGTTATTAATATATACACCTATTAATATACTAGCTATATATACCTCGCTCCTAACGTTGCTCGGTAGTACAACAACGTGCCCTGTTAGTTACTGAAAAAGGTAACTTTCACTATTGTATAATAAAAAAAGCTGTAGCACGTATTCATCTATCTTTCATTTTATTTTAATATATTTAATGTCAGTTTATATTTTTCAATATGTTTAAATTTTATTATCTTTAAAAACTAACTTAATAAATTAGATCTTTTTTCGTATAAAATAGATTCAATATTAATAAAATGATCAAGTGGATGCCAAACTCACGTCAGTTAGTGGTTCAAAGTTCAACAGCTTATTGGAGATTTCGGTATTTTCGGTGACGACAGCATAACGGTTGCCAGTATCTGTTTTAGAGGCATTCGTGTATATTTTTGTATAGCCTGTGTATTGAGTGATATTACTTTTAAAGATTATTTTAATAAGAACAGAGTTTAAAGTTTTTTATCTGGTGATTTCGCGATGTTAATTATTCTTGGCATGCTCAATATCCATGATGGAATCAACGGGTGACGCGTTTGATGGATTAGAGACAATTCGATTTCAATCGAATTTTTATGATTTCGTATCCTTATGTCGAACGGTTTTGACATGCTTGGCTTCAATTAAATTAATAGTTTTGTGAACTAGATTTTTTACGTTATTTTGCTTTCTAGCGTAAATAAATTTGCTTTGTTAAGCAATCTATTGACTGGGCTTGTGCAGAAGGCACCTAGCGATATGTTCCTGTGTTATTGATCGAAGATAATGTTTTGATTAGACTATTTTTGGCAGAATTGAAAACAATAGCACCGTATTTTAATTTGGAGTGTACACAAACTAGATAGGTACTTTTGGCTACTCAGTCAGCGGCTCAATCAGCGTCTTAGTTCTTGCAAGACAGTTTTTTAAAGATGTTGAGTCTTTGATGGCAATGTGTTTTGAGTTTTTTATATGTGGTTACCAGGATAGTTTGTCGTCTATTACAAGGCCTAGCAGTTTCATTGCAGTTCCGTAAGAAAAGTACTATAATATTTGTGAGGTCATTGCGTTTATAGAAAATTGTAAATGTGGTTTTTGTTTTTCGAAATTTGAATCCAATTTTTAACGAAAATATACAAAGATTATCTAGTGATTGTTGAACTAACTCCTGTGATGTTTTTATATTCTTGCCCAAAGTGAAAATAGTTCGATCGTCTATAAATAGGGTAGCTTTAACTTGTGACTTGATGTCTTTTAGGATTTAATTGATGGCTATTAAGAAGAGGGTGATACTGAGAACGGTGCCTTCCGGAACGCTATTCATGATTTCCGTTGAGTATACCATTACGTTTACGTTTACTTTTCCTTTTAAGTAGCGTTCGTTTAGAAACTTGCATATTTTAAGCAAGTATCCATACTTTTTGAGAATTCTGATTACTCTAGTATGCATTTGTTGATAAAAGCTGGGCAAATGGTACTCTCAAAATCTATAGGAGCATCTGTGGTTAAGCGATGTAAGAGAAAGCCGCTTTGTTGGGCTGCTATTTAATTATTTACTTCTAGATACCACGTCAGCCTCTTGTTTATTATTTTTTCATAAATAATTTGCAAATGCAACGTGAGAGCTATCGATCTGTAAATCGCTACCATGGTTATGAACCAAAAAACCGAATGAAAAAAGGAGCCCGCGAGTTGTCTGGTTTCTTAGCTCGCACCCGACGATTTAAAGATGTCTCATTTTATCTGTCTCTGACTGTGTTACTGTTTTTTTACCTATAACACTTTGTCCCTGTCTCTGTCTCTTTTTTTTCATCTCTCTATCTCTGTCTCACAAATTCTGTCTGTCACAATCCCTCTGTATTTCTAACCCTATCTTTCTATCGGTCTCTACCTATGTCTTTCTGCCTGTATATCACCGCTATTTCCTTTATCTCTCTTTTGACGATTATTTACTGTGTCTCCCTATCTCCGTTTATGCCTCTTTGTATTGCCTTACTCTCTGTATCTCTGGTTTTTTATCTACTCTCAGCGACTACCTCTTTGATTATATCACCTTCTTTCAATGTCTCTATCTCTGTCTCTATGTCTCTGACTGCCTGTCATTTTTTTTCTATCTGGCTCTTTTTCTACCTTTCTCTGCCTTCGGTTTCTATCACTTTAGTTGTCTCTCTGCCTATCCCTATTGCTATCTGTGTGTTCTAATCTCTATCTCTCTGCTTTTATCTTTCTCTTTATGTCTCTGACAAAATAACGTTGTCTGACCCATCTCTCTGTCGTTTATTATTTATATCGTCCTTTCTCCATTTTACTGTCTTGCCGATGTCTCTATTTCTCCGTCTCCTGTCTCCGGCTCCATCTCTTTGGCTCTATCTCTATCTGTCACTGTTACTTTCGCCTTCCTTCTTTCTGTTTCTATCTCTTTGTCTTGATCTTCCTATCACTAACTCTGGCTCTGACGTTTTTTTTCTGTCTCGCCTCATTGTCTTTGCTCAATAAATTTGAATTTCTTTTCATTGTATCAAGATAAAAGGACACTAAGCAATGTTGTGTAAACATCGCCAAGCCTTTGCCACTAACTCTATGTCGCTGTCTGTATATCAATGTCTGTATATCTATGCCTTTGTCTCTCTGTCTCTCTGTCCCTGTCTTCTTGTAATAATCTCTGATTTTTCGTTTCTATTTCTCATTCGCAATCTACGTCTCTTTGTATATGAATCTTTGTCACCATCACCTTGCATCTGTTCTCAGCGTCTACTTCTTTGTTAATGTCACTTTATTTCTACATTTCTGACTTTGACTTTACCTCGTCGCCTTTAACTCTTTACCTCTTTCTTCCTGTCTCGTTTTTTACCTTTCTTTGACTCAGTCTCTTTCGCTCTTGCCCCGTCTCAGTCTCTGTCACTCTCACTCCGTCTCAGTCTCTGATTATATGCCTGTTTCTGTCTCTATATGTTTGTCGATATCTATGTCCATGTGTCTCTGTCTCATTATTTTTGCCATTGTCTAATAGACGATAAATAAATGTTTAGTTTATTATTTTTCCATAAATAATCCATTTTTTTTTACAATAGAGTTAATAGTATCTATGGAAGCTGATGCGTACAATATTTTTCTCTTGTACAAAATAAAATCACAATAATAATTATTGAAATATGAATTCACATTATATGTGTGCATACATGGTATAAATCTGTTTAGCGTTATGATGAACTTAGGCAAGTAAAAATATGAATTATTTTAAATCCTTTTGTATAAAATTTACTATGAAAAATGATATGTTTTATTTATCTATATGAAATACTTCAAAATTTAATTCATCTACAAATTAATACAGTTTTTGTAATATGCGCATAACTTTTATTTTACATAAAACTTGTCTCTCTACCAATGTTACTGTGAAATGCAGCGGTAAAAATACGAAAGGGGATAAAATTTTCACGATTACACTATATTTCTTAGAATTTTCATATTAGCCGGACTACGCACGCTCGCCTGCAAATAGCCCCACGTAGAGAGCATAAATGGAGCTCACAATTAACCTAGGAAATTATTTTTCACCCATCTTTTTGCTACTGTACGTCTGCTGCTGCTCTCCCTATACTCTTCACATCGCACGCCAGCATTGCAACGGCAGTTCCGCGTCCGTTTAATTAAGTTAAAGAAAAGCCTTCTGCTCTCCCCATCTCTCTCACTCTCGCTCTCTCTTCTCTCTCTCACTCTCTCTCTCGCTCTTCCTTTCTCTCATTTTTTTTCTCTTGCTGTCTTTCTATCTCACTCTCTCTCTCTCATTTAAACACGCGTCATCTTTTTCTTGTATTTGAAAAGATATCCTATAGATCGCTGAATAAATAACATTTCAATTAATGTTATGCTCTAGTGCATTTGAATCTTTTCGAAATATACTGGTACAAAAAAGAGAAAAAAAAGCTTTTTTCTTTGAAAATATAATTTTACCTCTTTATCTCCTGCAGTCTCTTTTTCGCATGCGCGTATTTGCACGATCGTACCCCGAGGACTTACTTGGCACTCTACTTACGTTACGCACGTGGAACGAACCCTGAAACTATCCTCGCGAGACGATAACAACTTAGACGATAATTCAGATGCGCTAATTTCTCAAAGCCACGTGGATGGTGAGAAGAATAAAAGTAGAGAAGTGTAAAAGAAGTCGCGCGAATTCTCTCACGTATTTAATAAGATTCCTTATGTAACTTCAAGAGGAATTCAATTTCTTAATAAGTGACTCCTCATGACGCGCGAGCGCCGAGCAATAATCGTGTTAGTGCAAGATCTAGATAAGGGAGTTATTTGATTTTTGCTAATATAGAGAACGGTTGTGAGTGAATGATGGATTAGGGATATTTTTCAGGATTGATGATTGGAAAATTATAGGAACAGGCGAAGAAAAATTGTGTCTTTAATGGAGAAGTAGCAGATAAGTATAGCTCACTGATTCAAATGATTATTTTTCCATCTCACTAATAATCGAGTTTCACAAAGCATATTAAATAAAATAAAAACAAATTTTAATCATATTTTATGTATGTAAAATACTTAACGAAGCATATTGTAATGGAAAATTAATTTTTTTACTATCATTTTATTTCCTTTAGCATGATACTTTTGAAAAATTACAAACATAAACAAATTTAATGCTTAAGCTATTGTTGCTACTATAAGCCACACGTATCGTTCTCACGATTAATACAAATCTTATATTTTAATTAATTAGACATAACTACTTGAACTACTTCTATATACATACATATTGAAATGGAATTTTATGTCTTGCTTTAGACAAATTATACTCGGCTGAAATTGAGGCGCACAAAATACAAAAGCAAAAGGAAATTTTAAAAGGTCATTTTAACAAATACATACTTCAATAATATCCAAATAATGCAATAAAATTTCTTCTCCATCAAAATTAACCCTAGTAGGTAACTATGTAGTAGTCCCTACAATAAGTTTTCAAAAAACACTAACAATTGACTAAAAGCCCTTAAAAATCTCTGAAAATATTATCCATCAAGAGTTTTAACTCGAGGGTGAATTTAGACAAGTAATTCGAGTAATAAACACTTAATGTAGTAAATCCACTGAAAAGATTGAGTATTACTTTTAACATGTATGTTCATCTTTGAATTGCGTGTTTGTCGAGTGTTCAAAAGCTAACTTTTTATCATGTTCAAATGAGATTTTTCTGGTCTACCTATAATAAAAATTTTTTTATTTAAAAAAACTAAATTTATATAAATTTAAAACCATTTTCCAACTTATTGCTTCCTTCTAAAAAAAACTTTGTGATTGTAACAAAAAAAGTTTTTGAGAAAATATGTTAGAAACCTTGTTTACCACATTTGAAATCAAATTACACTATACTTAGAAAATGTGCGTATGGATGTATGCGTGTGTGTGCGTGCGTGTGTATACACACGCACACGTTAATTTGAATAAGTTGTGAAATGGTTTTGAATTTATTTTTTTTTATTACGTTAAGTGAGAAAGTATCAAAACCTATGTGATATTCTAACAGGCTACCGCAATATACTATTCTTTATTAATTAGTATTACGATTAATATCAAACTTATATATTTTATAACACACCCATGTTGTCACAATCAAACTCGGAATTTTCCGTTGCTGAAACAAAATAATGAATATACATTAAAAATGTGTTCAAAATAAATTTGTCCATTTTTATGATTCTCAAATACAATATTGAATAATTTAAAACAAAAAATTAAATAATGTCGAAGCAGGTTATATGACAATAAATCTATTATGCAATAATACCTACTTACGTGACAGCGCAACCCCGCTTATAAGAGAATTACAATATTCATTAACAGTAATAAAGAACTGATGAAGCATGGAAATTTACGAAAATTTCTGTTTTAAAAAACTTAAAAGATGGAAATAGTAGTTATATTTCAATTCAAAATTCTTTCAGTTATATACATATTTTAACAAATATACTTCCTTATACGTTTGTGCCTGCGGATCTCTCTGATAGATAAAGCATTTCGACTATGCAAGCATAGTCAAAATGCAACAACAGTCTTTGATTATGCAAGGGACTGTAAATATAATTTTTAACTGAACTATAAATCGTCGGCTTGGGCGTGAAATTAGGTTTCTCGTGCTCGTCTAGTGGGCTCAAAATAAGACCATGGTCAGAATAAAATAATTTACACTTGCTGATAGGCACGATCTGAGAAACCGAATTTCGAGCCCGAAAAGTAAAAAATGGGTGTAGATATAGTAAAGCTACACTTTAAAAAATTTGCCAATATTTCAAGTACAACTTTACGCATATTAATATAAAAAAATATTGTTCGCAATATGAGCGTAATACTTGAAGCCCTTGCGGAACCTTGAAACACTCCGGCTGGTTCTACCACGGCGATCACGCATGGGTGCCGAACTTTTCGTCCTAGTTATGAAAACTACTATTTTAATTGCAATAATTATCATTCTTATGCTAAAACTCTTCTTTAAAGAGTATTGTTATTAAATCATTGAGATAGGAGGTTCTCACGCGCCGAATTGAGATAGGTCGTTCTTACGCGCCGAACCGAGATAGGTCGTTCTTACGCGCCGAACCGAGATAGGATGTTCTTACCCGCCGAACTGAAATAGGACGTTCTTACGCGCCGAAGTTGACATAGAACCTTGTTGTTCCCACCCGACGATTTGAAAACTGACCCACATAATAATATCAATAATATTTGACTGTGACCATTTTGCTTATTGTATGGTTATAGCCACCTAACTCAGTAAAACTTACCCGAACTCACACAGAAAACTCATACACTCAAATTGTGCCACTCATCACTCAAACATAATTATGTAAGACTCATACACTCAACCAATTTATTGTAACAGTCATACACTTAACTATTTTATTGTAACATTTACACATTTTTCATATCAATCTTTATAACAACTTTATATTAACAATTATGTAATAATTATTTAATTAATTCATAAACAGTTTACAATATATTATAGTTGAATTTATTCAAATGTTGTTCACATTTAATTCCAACACCCACAGCATGTAACTCACTGAAAACTTATGTCATTCTGAAACAGTCATATTAGCTTTAAAGTGAAAAAAGTAAAAACGGAATAGTGCATTTCGATACTAGTGCGTGAAAGTGATTTTATCCTTGTGTGGACATTTGCGCGCAAGCAAAGCGAGGGTGAAAAGGTCACACGAGGTTCAAATCACCTTCTCGCTCGCGTATCGAACCGTATGTTTTATACGATATGAACCAATCTTGATTTAGCGCATTTTTTTTTATTCGAGTCTTTGCGAAATCAAGCTTTGCGCACGGAGTGTCAAAAAGAAAATTAAAAATTGAAAAATTGGTTTCTTTTTTACGAAAAGGTATTTACGAAAAATCACTTTCTTTAATAACTAAAGGCTGACTACAGTAATTATTATTAGCACCACTTTTTTTTTAGAAAATATTTTTTGCATTAAGTACAGTAATGATCCTCATAAAAAATGATAAAATTCGATATGGAAAATGAAAAAAATCACTGTGAAACAAAAAAAAAATCACGTTTGATAGAAAAACATTGTTTTTAAATAAGTAAAAAAAAAATAATAAATAAAAAAAAATAATTAATAAAAAAAAAATAAAACTTGCTTTGTTCGGTCCGAATCGATGTAAAATCATTCTGCAATGAGAAACTTTCTTTATATTTCCTTAGTCTATTGTTAGGTTTGGACTTGTCATTCACAATTATTTCAATAAAATATGCGTTTGATTTAAACTAATATTTTTGTTTGAATAAAATTAACTAAATTGTCCGTATTCAAATGTGGGTTTAATTTATTCAATCAAATTTTTTTTTTCAGTATCATTTTTTAACTTTATCCAATCAGCAGGTGCTAACAAGATGACGTTTTACGCAACGGAACGCTGACGAATAATAGCACAGTCCCGCCGCGCAAATACCAGACAGACGATGGTGGTTGCAGCATGATCCTTCGTTAATGCATGAGAAAATGGGACGTTCATTCCTCTTTCTCACTCGTTCGTTTTGTGAGGTACTACCGTTAAGGTGTGCTCAGAGGGAGCGCGAGAATGAGAGAGGGACTGAGAGAGACAGAGAAGGAAATAGAGAGAGGTAGCAAGAGAACGAGCGAGTAAGAGAGAGAGAGAGCAAGAGAAAGACTGAGTGAGAGAGAGAGAGAGAGAGAGAGAGAGAGAGAAAAGCGTTTACGACTGACTGCTTCTGCGTGCGCGCGTATCTGGTTCTGTATAAAGCGGTGTGAAGCTATCCGTGCGTTCGGAGTTTAAGGGCGCTCGCTCGTCGACAGGTATCGACGAGATATCTCCCATTCTCGCTCACCCCCTCCCCCTCTTTCTCCCCCTCTCTCTCTCTACCACTCTCTCTTCTTCTTTCTCTCCCATTCTCTCTTTCCCATTCTCTCTCTCTCTCTCTCTCTCTCTCTCTCTCTCTCTCTCTCATACTCTCGGATGTGTCGACGATAACATCCTCGTTACGTTGCGGGAAGCTTTTAGCGTCGTTTTTATATTTGGATTTTTATTAGCAGGATCGGTATTTTATTGTAATTGGTAGATTTTATGTCACCATAGAAGATACAGACTAAATACCTATGAAATTCTAGCTAAGAAAATATTTATTCCCCAAATTTTTACTAATAAAAGCTAGTGTTATGATACACTGAGAAAAAATTAGTGAAAAAATTACAAGAACACACAGTATAAATTATCATACTGTGTATAAAACCGACGATTGACCATAAATCTGATACTTTTCATGAGCCAGTATGGTGATTTTTCTATCCGCTTTGAAAAATTAAGAAAAAAAAGATACATACGTAAGTTGTGACAGTTAGTCGGCTTCTCTGCATAGACTGGAAAATTTCAGATAATTTACTAAATCCACATCTCAAATCAAAATAGGATAATCACCCAGGACAGCTTTCTTGGAATACCATTTTATTATCAGGAAATGCTGGAAACCTGGGAAAAGCATTCGAATAATCTCATTAAGGTGAGCTTTTCTCTGGTTTTCAGAAATTCCTCGTGGTATTTATTTCCGGCTTCTCTGCAATGGCAACTTTATTGACATTTTATGAGACACATTTGATTCCATCTCATACTTTACTCCCTCAATAATTGCCCAAAGGATATAAAGTACTTTCTTTCCCAGTTTTAAGGTAAATAATAGTACATTATGTAACAAGGGAGAAAAGTCGCTCTTGATTACCGTGGGTGGGTTCACTGACCGAGCGAATTTCTCTTGAGTTACATATAGTACTTTATTCCCATCTCAACTGTGGTCACTTTTTTATTCGGAAAGTGGGACCAACGGAAAAATGGGGAATGTTTGTAAACGCAAATGGCAGGCCCAATTGTAAATCAGTGCCCGCGTAAGTGGACGTAATATTTAGGGTAAAAGTGGGTATTTCTGCAGTTGTAAATATTACTGGGGTGGTATTACGGCTGTAGGAACTTATGGAAAACCACAGTTATACCAGCGGTGCACTTTCTGAGGTTCTCCGCATGCACATGCGTTCTCCCGCCCATACTTTAACGTGGAACCGTGATACCAACGCAGTAATAGCAGCAAATGCAGGAAATCTGAGCTTATCACACATGCAGGAGGTATGAGCTTATTTTCCGCTAATGCTGAAATATTAGCTCATATCCGGCAAATTATATCCCGTATAAAAAGGTCAATTAGTTAAAAGAGGGAAACAAGTCTAACTTTGGTCCCGCTTTTTAAGATAAAAAGTGTCCAATTTTTGTTGAAATGGGAATAATAGTATATTATGCACCAAGAAAGTAAAGTGACTCCCGCGAGAGATATGCTGCCCAAGCAAAGCAAGGACTTACGGGAGTCGATAGCCCTTATCGCACCGGAGTAGAATATACCTTTTTTTTATTCGTATACTCGGTAGAGTTTGCGTTTAATTCCTGATTTTATGATTGAAAACATCCCATAACCTAAATACTTTTTCTCCGACTAGTGTTGTCTGCAAGTGATTTGTGTCCCGAGCGAAGCGAGAAGCAAGCGAAGCGAGCAACAGAAGCGAGCGAGCATAAAATAGTACATTATGCAACAAGTGCGTAAGATCGTACGCACGTGCTGCATACGATATTTTTTAACACGACTATCATAATGAGTTCTCACACGAGCGAAGCGATATTCCCATGGTACATAATATACTATTTCAATATAGTAGTTACACATACTAAATGTAAAAATGCATTTTACCCATACGATGTCAAAAGAGATTTTATCGTGCTCTTGTCAAA
>JAPYZO010002113.1:0-22963 GCA_030522905.1 Torymus flavipes
TTAAGTTGTGAAACTTTCCGTATTAAGTATATTGACTAAAGTTGATAGGTAAAAGTAATTTCTAAATTTTTAATAACCCTTTTCTAAGGCTGATTTACAGGATAATTTTCCACTCTCAATAAAGTGCTTGATATTGTAACAGTCTAGTTCGCGATGACAGGTTAAAATATATAACTTGAATGTGTTTTTAACGTTTAACCCTATAAAATGTGAATATATATAAAACATATTTAATCTCCAGGTGATGCTGAGACCAAAATGTGGCTTACATTAGATTCTTTCAGGCACAGTTACAGATAATTTCTGAATTGGCAAACGTATAAATATGAATGTCGTATAGATTTAAAATTACGATTTTTTAGAATACAAAACTAATATGCTTTATATCAATCTTGGTTTCTGGAAAAAAAACTAGATCAAATGAATAAGTACAAATTATTTAATTCATAGAATAGATTATATTTAGCTTCAATTACGTTTAATAAAATGTTAAAATATACTATTATTAATTTATTTTTATTACATCAAAAGTTATTCAGTCATTGAATGTAAAAATTCCGTTTTAAAAATTCAAACAATGTAAATTTCTCGCGCCTTTTTCTAATCGGCCAATCAAAATCAAGCCTTTAGGTTATAGAAAATTGTAAGAACCAGTTGAACGAGAACTTCCATTCCCATTGAATTGCAAAACGGCAGCAGCAAGTCTCTTCAGAAATCTGTGAAGCTGAATCTATACTGCGTAACACAATTCAATTATATAGTAAGTGAAGCCCGTGCATTAAGTATTCCAGTTCCCAGAGAAACTAATGCACTTATAGGATGTTAGTTCACTATTACGACGTTTCTAACTTCATAAAATTATCAAAGATATTCACATTGAAAGAAGTATGCTTTTTTGAAAAGCCTTTCTTAAAATGAAAAAATTGATGAAGATTATAACTCTAAATAGAGCCTGCTACACGCGCATGGTCTATCTTTCGTACTGTATTGAACCGCCATATTATTTTTCTTATACCAAAAGTTTCTGAAGTTCCCGTTCTCACCTTTAATTTTATACTATTGCAATCTCCCTTTTACAGTAAGAGATACAAGAGATATATTAGTAGTCAATCAGGTCAAATTCAATGCTGTTTTTATTCTATTCTGTGAAATTAAATGTACGATAAGCGCGTTAAATCATGAAAGGGTAAAGGGCAAAAGTGGCAGAATTAGGTTATTATCATTAAAATCTAATTATACCTCGAAAAGATATTTAAAAGAAATGAAATTTCGTTATGGATAAAATTATAGTAAGCGTGAGCTACACTCAGTACTTTTATGCACGGATATAATCCCTTTGTCTACATAAAGATCGATCCAAATGAACCGTACAAAAAGCAACGCTACCATCTGTAAACGCGCCATCGCAATTACGGTAATTGCGTTCATTCAAAAAAAAAAGTAGCACAACACCGCTGTACAAGCGCGCTAGTACGTGAAAAAAATCAAGTATCATCAGTGCATCCGACCCTTTGTACGAGAGCTCGTTAGGGTGATCGTGTCCGGGGTATTTAATTTGCGGCACGCGGCTGTTACATTGCATCGTAATGAGTAGCGCGTAAGTATACGGGCACGAGATCAAACAAAATGCGGCCCAGGCCTTACCGGCATCGCGTTCGCGCCAAATATATTTTGGCCTCGTCGGAAATTCGGCAACAGTGGACCGTAGCTAGAGATCAATTTCAATGAAGGGCTCGTTTAATTTTATCGAGTGCTTGCGAAAGAAGATAAGACGTAACGTCTTCGATTTTATTACCGGGTATAATCACATCGTAAAAACGATCTTTTTGCTTTTCTTCGAATCTACACTGGTTCTGTTATATAAACCTTGGGAAAATTAATTTACCCATCCGATATTTCATTACTGGTTTAGAAATAAACTCGTATAAACTGATATCGAGAAATGCTATTTGTTATATTCTGCTGATTTCAGCCGATATTCGAGTAGTAAAGACGAGCGTAATAACTCGAGATCGTAATTATTGAAGCTTACGTCACTGTCTAATTTTATTTTGAACCTTTTTATTAGACTTATTATTATAGGACTCTATCAATACATTTATATCGATTTATTATAAAAAAAAAGGTGAGAAGTCTAAAAAAGGTAAATGAAATTAAGAAAAAGATAAGTGACTATAGTACATATGCTGTGATTAGCTACGATTCGCCATCATAATAATTCAATCGCACGAGCACGAATCACAATTCGATTTATATTTGTAACAAAGCCGTCGTGGAATCCTCATCTCATAGCAGGGATAGCATCATCCAATATAAAGAAAAGCAATTGCAAGATCGACGTCGGAGTGGGCATATAAACGTGTACGCGGGAAGGAAGTCCGCTTATATAAGGCGATTAGTCGTTGCAGGACGATTGAAATAACCGACCATAGAATCTTTCCTTTACAATCGTACGTGAGAGTGGGAGGAAGATAAAGAGAGATGCGGATAGGAAAGGAGGCGGGGGAAGAGCTGTGCCAATTATCGGTGTAGAACTGGATCGACTCGTACGCTCGTGTGCGCGCTTACGCAAATCATTTGAAGCGCTCACAATTATCGGCACCGGCAGCTCCTCTCCCACGTGCCGTAGATCTTCGTCGTCTTGAATTTCTCCCTCGAGTCCTCGCCTTGGGTGCCCTACACTGGGTATAGCTGTAATAAGGGGGAACGAGGATTTTCTGGATTTAAGGGCAATTTACGGAGAAAGGAGAGAATAAGAATCCTGAAACTGCACGGGATTAAGCGCACAGTTTGAATGCAGACCCGTGTGTTTGGTCATTTCTACGTTGTAAGGTCTGTGTACAGAAATTGAGTTTTCGCATTTTACTTAACGAAGAAATTCTTATAGAAGTAACGACGTAACGTCCTTTTTGGAAAAGAGCTCGGCTAGTTACAAAATTTCAAAAAGTAAATTTGAGGAAATCTATAAAAATAAAATGGATTTTGGATATTCTCATCTTTTTCTTTAAATCTTTGTAATTATTACTTTATTCGGGTGATCATCTTTAATTTATAGAGTAATAACAATTATATTAGTGATGTAGCATCTCCAAGAGGTAATAAACATAGTTTTTACATGGAAAGAATTTTCCTCTGAAAATCAGTGTAACATTCATGTTAAATCAGGAAAAATGAAAGATGCTCAGTCTTTTACATATATTTTTCAGAGTCATTTTTAAGATACAAAGAACTCTGTGAACGGTTCTACAAGATCTGAATTTTTTACCGTATTCATGGAAGATTCCACTTGAAAACCACCAAAAGAACTACCAGGTTGATTCAGATTTTTGCTGCGCGGTAATTTTTATCATCTATTGTATGAGAATCTTTCAAGGAAAATTCTCTTCGTGAACGAAAAATTGTTCACACCAAATAGTTAGAAGCTTAAGAATGCGATTTTCTTCTTTATATTCGCAAAAATAAGTTATCTTTATGAAAACAATATTTTATCGAAATTGTTTACGTCAGCAAGTTTGACCATTACCTCCCTCGAAGATAAACATGCTTGATGTTATCAAATTGCATTTTGAATATTTTTAGACACATCTGACATTTTTAGATGGACTCTAGCTCTATATGCTTAGAGTAACCTCGGCGTGCAGAAATATTGATTTTGCCGATAACGGTACTGGCACTCTATAACGTACAAAAAAACAGTCATATTGCCTCAGGCGGCTGAATATGGTTCTCGGTCGCTTTTATACAAATATGAGCTGGTGTCCCTTCTACTTTTAGTGGCCAGAGTGAAAGGTTCGATGTATAATACGGTTGTAAGAACTTGATGATATTGCAGATTTTAGGACAAAACTACGAAAGGCCATGACAGTAGCGTATCTCTAACGTGAACTGAAAGTCATATCTTTTTATGTGATAGCAATAATAAGCGTTACAATAAATTGAAGAAAATGCCAAAGAGGACCTATTTTTAAAAAGGAATATCCAGAATGTATGCTACACTTGACGTAATTTCCTTTTTCGTAGAAAATCTTTTTGATAGTATATGAAAAATTGTTCAAAGAGACTGTGTAAAAAAAACAATTTTTCAATGCAAACTCCTTTTTGTGTATACATGCATGCGTTGGTGGATACCCTTGTTAGCTAACAATATGGTTTCACTTGGAACAATACTGACAATTTGATTTTTGAAGCGATGACAGAAAAAAATTTTTTTATCCTGTTATGTATTCTATTCATATATTCATTTCGGCTTTAAAAAAGGTTTTGGAGTAATCTATATTGAATGCATATAGTCGGTATATGCATATATACAGAAGTACGCAGTTTGGGAATTATGAAATTGAGACTCTCGGTGTTAGTGACGAAATCTCTCGTCAAATTGGAATTTTTAATCCGACAAAAATAACAAAACATTTTTCCAGTATTTTGAATTTTTTAACTAAAGAGAAATCAAACCAATTTCAAAATTTTCAAAGAGAAAAAAATATGAGGATACTGGTAAGTAAGACTATTGGTAAACAGATATAGGCATTCGATAAAGTAACATACTCGTATTTACGACTACTACATAATATGTTTCTTTATACAGGTAAATCGATTGTTCCTCATTACGTTTTCCAACGCTTAACATATAGAAAATGTTGTATTTATCTAACACAAGTCATTATTTTTATAAAGTATCAAGGACCGCGAGAGCGCTCCAAAGGCAAGTATAAAAGCCTGAAGGAGCAAGACCGCGTCCTTATCACAAATTGAAATTGGTTATCCAGATTTCTAGAATTATTGTATCTTTCAATGTATCACTTAAAATATTATTGAATACTTCATACTAACTAATATTGTATATATTCACACAAATATTATTTTGATACTATCACTATTGCCATAACTACCATATCGAAATAAAAAATATATTCTATTACAGGGGTATTAGAGTATACTAATAAATATGTAGTGTGGTTTTAACTATTAGTCCAATTTTTTAGGCAATTTTGCCATAAATATATTAATCGGGATCATTGTAATTGTTGAAAAATATTTGTCTGCTCTTGTATCTCTAATTAGTTTACTTATAGACCAAGGGATACAGCCAACGTATAATACTCCAGCACATTCGGTCGGATAAAACAGAATGTACGTACAAAATGCATTTTACATGGAGCACACTTCGCGTGCGCGTACACACGAGAGACTGCCTCGCTCAATATTGCGTAATAGCCGGCTAAACGATGTAATGAATTGGAACGCAAGAGGGCTCCGTCGGGCAAAGGACCCCACGCGAGAGGTAATTCTACTCTGTATAACAGCACTCAGCCTGGCTCCAAAGCCACCAAAGGCGGCTACGCTCAATCCAGGGTTCAGGAAATTTTACAATAACGCCGCGCATCCCCCGCGTGTATAACAACGTAGTTCCGATGGATTACCACCTATTTGGGTCACTCGCGTACTGCGAACCGCGACGTGTATCTTAATTTCCGTTTCTGTAAAACCCTTCTTTTTCCTTGACAACTAGAATTCTTACGTAAGAAAATTTAAAAAGAAACTCGATTTAAAGAATATGAGTGAAGTATATGAGCAAATTTGTAAAAAGTTTAATAAATTTACGTAAGAAAGAATTATGAAAAAATAAATCATACTAGAAAGTAAAAAATAATCTTTGAAAGATATTAATTTGGACAATATTTTACTTATGGAAGAACAACAGAAAAGCCTGGTGCGCGCACTCATATTATACAATCACTTCATAAATTATTTAATGGTGAACCCTTTAAGAAAGAATATTCTTGAATGAATGACGTGATTGTATAATATTATTGTATATAAATAGAACATTGTTCAAATTTATATCTTCCAATGGTTATTTTTTACGTTTTAGTACGATTTATTTTTATAAAAAGCAGGTCTTGAAATTTTTTTTATTTTTTTTTTTTATTTTATACTTTTTAGTCATAAACTAAGCAAATTATTACGAAATTTTATTCCAGTTATATTAGAAGATTGATTAAGAATTTAAATAATAATAGTGTATACTTATACTTTAACAATGAAAATATTGTGGTTTCACCTGACTTATAGCTCACTGCAAAATTTCATTATCATATACCATCTCAAGTGTGTTAAACCACCGAAATGAAGTTGCAAAATTCCACCACATGAAGAAAAAAAGGAAACAAGGAAAGTTAAAGAAAAACATATTTATATTAACATAATATATATTTTTCAGGCACACCTTTTGAACTTGACGTTTCTATATACTTCATTATAAATAAGAGAAAAATGTACAACTTTTGAAAAAGACTTTGACATAGTTTCTCTTACACAATCTTTATCATCAAATAATAATTGTAAAAAGTCCCTTGTTGAAATATAAATCATTTTCTCAGGAATGGTTATACATAAATTTATAACAAAGAAACATGAAACTAGAGCAATCTAGTTATCAATTGCTTTTTCGGAATTGAAAAATGTTGATCCCTTTCAACGTTACTCTAGTCTGAAATTGAATTTGAAATACGTGTACATTTCACTACCTATTTGTTAGTGTATTATTTCATGTGTTTGTTGCTCAGCTTGAAATTTATGTGGCTTTAGAAAGAATTAATATGGTTTTATTCTAAAATAACAAATGAAAGCCCAATTTCTATTTCTCTAGTTTTTTTTCCTTTAGTACAACCCTTCCTGGGTGAATGGCTTAAGTTTAAAGTTATAGTCTTTTTAACATATTATTTAATGATTATATTTGTGTCAAAAGAACTGTGTCACAAATCCTTGTTTAATAGCACTCCCTCATAAGATGAGCGCATTCTTAAAGTCAATTTAGTTTTTTGACTATGAAACAGTCATCAGCTTTAACTGTTTTATTATTAAGCTTAAAGACACAGTCACAAATCTTTTGTTTCTATTTTTAACAATAACTTTTGGACAAAGAATTTTTTTTTTATTTTTGTCAATGATAGCGGGTAATTGTAATATTGTACTAATTATAAAAAATTTATTACAATCTATGTAGGGTGACTTCACCAATGGTGGAACAGTCACCAGTGAATGAATATTTTCTTTAAATATATGAAAATATCAAGCTTTCTACGTATGGTTTATCTAACATGACGATAATTTTAGAATCCTTAAAAATTTTTATTTCATTTTATATAAACATTCTGCATAAAAGAAATTGTCTTGTTAAGAATAAAATCATTCATTCACTGGTAACACGTATTTAGATACTAAGACGTGTTTTTCGTTTACTGGGTTTTAGGAGATATTTACAGATTTTTATTAGATACAACTTTTACTTTGATTCTTTATTCAAAATTTTCTCACCGACGTAAAATTTGAACATTTTAGAATATAAATTTCAAAAGGGTTTTATTTTTAATCCATTTTTAAACCACTTAATTAAATAACAAAAGTTACATTATTCGTTCATTCACTGGTGAAGTCACCCTATTGGAAAATTCTCATCATCTTCGCGTGTTGTTTAAAAACTAGAAGAAAAAGATTTTATCGCAACAATGAACTCGGAATTCCCAACCCAGCGATACAAAAAGTTAAAAGCACACCTTTGGGAAAATTCGAATTCCGAGTTACCACGTTCCTGGAGGAAAAATCGCGGACCATCGATTCGCGTAAAGGAAAGATCAGTCGTAAAGCCGGAGGAATCGTAAAGACCGTGACGTCGAGATGGGAAAAGAATTTACAGAGTATACATATATATATATAGCCACGCGCGCACTTTGCTTGAAAGTGGACGTCGCTCGCCTCATTATGCATTTCTTACGTAAATCCGTCCTCTCTCTTTTCTTATAGACCGTTATGGCGCTTTTTCTCTCTTCACCGCCAGCGTCATACTGATCCACATGCAAGCGCGTACGTTCTAGGAATGCCAAAGACTGCAACGAGAGCGAAAAAATGGCGTTCCCCTGTTTTCTCTTTTTTTCATTTGACGACGTCAGCGTGAATGTTCGCGAAAAAAATGCGCCCGACCGCTATAGTGCTCTTTGTCGTCTCGACACTGTTTTGTTCGTTCCCGTATATCCTATTTTACTCGATTACAATGGGTTATCGCCTCACGTGTTATGATAAAAAAAAAGAAAAAACTGCGCGTTAGCTTTTGTAATTGTATTTTTTACGAAGGATATAAAATAAAGCAAATTTTTTTACCGTCTTCATGCCACGGTAAAAGTTTTTATATGGAGGCAAGCAAATTGACCATCGTTTTTAGGTGGGTGCTGTGGATGTTTCATTGTCCTGAAAGTTATTCAGCGTCATGATACGTAATATCAAAAAATTGCAAGTTAAAATCATTCAATACTTTATTTTTAATGGAAAATTCTATATAATTATTTATTGTACAGTCGTCGTGAGCATTATTTTATGATCTATTAATATAAATGTAAATATTATCAATAAAATTGCGTTCATCATTTCATCATTTTATTATTTTGAATTTCCAATTCTTATTCGTCAATCATTAAAAACACAACAGTTTTTAATAATATCATAAATTTCTTATTGCCATTCAGGATTTTACATCGCTGACTAAATGAGAAATACAGAAATATTAAATTGAATACAGAAATATGTAAATGTTTCTATAATTGAAATACTATTATTCACCCATTGATCGTTCATCAGGTAAACTCAATGCTGTTATTTAAGTCCCTATAATCCGTACAAACATTTGAATTCCACAGAGCCAAATAAATCAAGTCGATTGGGGAAAGCATTCGAATTGTTGACTAACGAACCGTGAACTTTTAGCTTGATAAACAGCAAAGTTTTGCGGCTTCGTCTATTTCCCTAGATGCACGAGAGCGCTAGTTGTCGCGTCTTCTTCGTCCTCTAAATCGCTTGCGCGTGTGCATAAATCCCTAGGAATGAAATGAAAGCTACAAACAACGCGGCTTAATTGCGGGAGTCGTGTAAACCCAAGAGATGCCTTCACTGTCCCCCTCCCTCTCTTTCTCGCTCTATTCCGTTCCAGCTTTGCCCTTCCTTCTCCATTTCATTTTATCTCTCTGCGCGTTTCTTTTGTCATAGAGCGACCGTATAGCGAGGTATAGTAGTTTACAAGGACACGCGCGTTTTCATTTCGACCGCTAAATGCCGTTTCGAAGAAGCAGAAGAGAAAAAGGGGCGAATGAAAACGAAAATAAACGGGAAAGTTTTTTGCAATTCCGAGTCGCGGGGGAACGTTCGCGCATTGCGTTGGACTTTTCTTGTTTAGAGCAAAGGTGAACTTCTCCACGGCGGCGACGCTACCGCGCGCAAAAGCACTTTATTCCGGCTACGTTCGGTAAGGAGAAGTTCACGCGACTTTAAATGAGTTTTACGTAAATATTGGAATTTCGCACACGTGCGGTGACAGGAGCATCTGGAATAATTTATGATACCTTACACTTGCACATAAATTCAATTTTAATACCTATATCCTTTTAGAAAAAAGAAAACTATCGTTACGCTACAAGAATTATTTGGTAACCTCTATATATAAATATTTAAATGAAAGCATTATTAGATTTTCATTAGCGCCCTTATTAGTTGAATATTATCAAAGAATACAGCTAACTTCTGATTGTATAATTTTGCTTTTTAATGTAAATCGCAATCAGTCGAAACTTTTAAAAATTCAAACAGAAGGGCGCATATTGCACTATTACTATGGAGGAGTATTATTTCCGGGTATAAAGTAAATCAATTTTGTGAATAATAATTTTCAGAAAAATTGAAACACCAAAATTTACAGTTATAAATACGTAAAATATACGATTTGTGGTTTACTGCAATGAGTAACAGGCCGAATTATTAAGTAATATTTTAATCTTTTAAGAATAATGTATCTTTGTTGTTACTGAAATAAAATGAATTCAGTGAATATGTACTGAAAATTGCACAAAAGGAAAGTTATATTATAATACTATAAGCCCACGAAGTGGTGCATTAAATCCTTTCAAAATTTAATCCACACCACATGGAAGTAAAAACTTTTAGAATTCGTGATTTCCATTGATTCGTCGATTTGCGTCATTGAAGGCCAGCTCTCGTCGCCCTCATCTTTCATACATGACAAAATAAATAAAACTAGGCATTTAATCAAAATGTTCACAGCAGACTGTGGTTGCGCAATGCTCAGAGCTTGTTATAGCATGTGCGTATATGTGTGCGTGCATTACGTCGACGCAAGGATCACCCGCAGGACACTTCAGAAGAATTCGATGTCTGCCGGTGACGAGACGAGAGGGCGAGCTCTTCGGTCGACGCGGCTTAGCGCGCGAATCCCCAAAGCTCTTTGCGAGCCGAAGTGGAAAATTCGATTTTTCCAGTGGAGATGAAAAATTCGACGAGTGCCAGTGGGAAGCTCGCATACGCACACACGAGATAGTCTGATGGAAAAGGGGGAAAAAATTCGATTCAGAGTATCGAGAATTACACTGTATGAGTGCTCGTGTCTCATAAAATATGAATTTCCACTACCTTTTCCTAAATTATGGTTACTTTTTAAATTATAGTTTTTTTTTAACTTAACTTAGTTGGAAAGAGTTTTTGGTGTTGAATAAAGGGCCTCTAATCATAAATAACAACAGACGAAATGGAACGTTATCCGTCTTTTCTCAAAAAGTTTTCTGGGTTCTTATTAACTTTCATAATACATATAATTTTACTCTCGAATAAAGTGGACTTGAAAAAATGAAGTATGTGTAATAATGTACCTTGAAAGCAGTTAATTTAGTAATTCATAGGAATGTTCAGAAATAAATGTGTTCCAGATTTACAAGAGGACTCAAAATAAACGACTCATACACAAGTACGCTTGTTCACTCGCGTACGCACACATATAGATTGTTCAGACTTCGAGCCTCTCGGGAGTTTTAGTTTCGTTTACAAGCTTGTTCAGCTTTACTCACGGGCCACCAACGCATATGTAATTTAGCATACAATTTACCAGTTTACAGTAAGATTATCTTGCGCTAAATTTAGAAAAAGCAGTCGTTATTATTGTTTTATTATAGGGTATATTATGATTTTATTATAATAAATATGATGTTAAAATATGGTGAAGTGTATGTTGTAAGAATATGGTGAAAATGAAGCTTCACTTTTAACTTTTTTTTCAATTGTTGAAGAGACGACAGAACATTACAAAATAAATGTCTTAAAATGTGAATGTCTAATTATAACCAATTACTACGTAAATAAATTTTCACCCCCCAACCAAGATAGTACGTATAACAACTCCTGCAACCCATCGGAACAAATCACGAAAAAAAACAACACAGAACGGAGCTATAAAACGAACGAAGCTGCAAGAAAATTCTCACTAAACCAAGTGCAAGCTGCAGCAAAGAAGCACAGTGCAAAGCAGAGCAATTAGGCGCTGTTCCGCCTTTTTCCTGCCTCAATCCATTCCGTGGCAACGAGCGCGTGGCGGCGGCGAATCCGACGGATTTACCTCGAACGCTTATTTCTTATTTACGGCGCACCGCTCCGCTGTCGTCCCGCACGCTGTTTGCCCGGAGATTACGGATTTCCCCCCGCAGTGGCCGGGGCCAATTGCTGCTGCCAGCTCCTCGCCAGGTGAAATTAGCTCAGCGTGGCTCTCGCGGGGCTATACGACAGCGCGCAAACACCTAAATAGGATGGGAGAGAGAGGAGCACGGCGAGTCAGGCCGACGTGCGAGGACCAATCCTGAAGTGTTCGCGTGAGAGAGAGAGAGAGATACAATGGCCAAGGGAATGCGAAAGATGTGACCGCGAACCTTGGTCTACGCGAGGGAGAATCAAGGAGCGACTGTTATATATTCATCGTCGCCATCCAAGGCGATGCAAAGTATATTTTTATTTGTGATGGAAGATCTTGAAGCAAGGCAATGGGATGGAATATTGATTTTATCGGAGGATTCTTATATAATTTTATTTATTCGTACTTCGTTTGCAGATGATTTAATAATTTGAATAGATAGAGAGTAAATCATAATAACGGAAAATACGATTGATAAAGACTGAGAAGTAAAGCTTGCGAACAATACATTTATAAATATTTTATCGAGGAAGATTTATTATTTTAAAAGCTTCAAGGCAAATAATATATGTATTTTTTAAATTATTGCATGGAAAATTTATTTTAACCAGTCCATGCCTATTATATATTCTATAGAAAGAATTCGATGAAGAACAGTACCATATTCTCCTCAATCAAGAATATATACTTTTTATTTTAACTGGATGTGTTTCTAAAGCGGAAAAAAATTAGCATTTTAATTATTGAGAATCCTACTACGCAGATAGTCCTGCATAGTCCATTGGGTCGATCAACTGAAGAATATGACGTCAATGTTTGTAGATGGAGCCCCGTAAATATACGGGGGAAATAGGTATCAATGATGGTAATCGTTCCCTTCGCATCAACTATTTAACTTTCTTACTCATTGAATTTGAATTAGTTACAATACATAAATCAATACGAATTAAGATGGTTACGGTGTTTTCCTTGAATCCATAAACAAGAACAAATGATTTTGGTTTTCATTTCTTTCAAGTTTAGTCATCGGTAAATTAAAAACAAAATTTTTAAAATCAATCGTAAAATTTAATTTTACACACTGATATCCGTATCAAATGAAAAAAAACACTTCTTTGCAAAAAAATATGTTACGTCATTCGTGTGACGCTTTTCGAAGTCATGTGATCACGCTATACGCGTAACCTGCTTGCCACTTCTGTAGAAAACCTCGTTGCATAATATACAATTTCCGTGCACTTGTTGCAAAATATACAATTTCTTCACCATTTCATAAAAATAAATAATTTTGTTATAAAAGAGCTTGGAGATGATAATATAGTATTTCAGTCATTTTAAATTTCTGGGAAAGATTAAAATATCAAGTTGTCAATGATTCATGAAAATAATCCAATAAAAAACTTAAATCAGAGCTTTTATAATATACAACATTTTTTTATAATATACAACACGCATATATTGTATTTATTGTTATTATTTTTTATCCATCACAACATAATTATAGTATGCCAATGCATATTATAAATGATTTATATAATAAAACAAAACTTGAAAATGAAGATTGACATATTTTCATGTTTTGTAGAGCTTTTTACATATTATTTGTTATATTTTCAAGCAATAGGTATACGCAATTAGAACCTACATACGAAATCGATTTTTAGCAAATGTAGTATAAGAACCTCTTGGTTAAACTTTTATGTAGGTAAACAAGTTAAATCATATGGAATTCGATCAAGGCTGTGAGAAGGATTAAGCCAAAGCATGTAATTTTTTTGCTAGTGTTTTTGCCGTCACGATTAGCTGTAGAAAATGATTTGAAAATGCTTTGCTAAAATTTTGGAGGTGAATACAAAAATCAAATTGGCTTTAACGAACAAGAACGTCCATATCCATTTGATATTGAGTTACGCACATGTTGAATCTTTATAATAAATATACAAAGAGCTTCGCGTGACGTACGGGCTTCCCCAGTGCGGCAGCGTATAATTTTATATAATTAAACAATGCTGCTCCCTCGATTACCTTACATCAAAGGTACAAGTTGAAATTATATATCATTTCGGGTGCTCCACTGAAATCAATTTTCACTAGGGTTAGTGAGATACATATAGAAAAAGGAAATTCACAAAAAAGTTTCACTTAAGGCTGCCTCAATACAGGGCAAAATTCTTTTTGAAGGTACACCGTCCGGACGCGGTTTTTCTTCTCTCTCATACCACAAAATATACGAACAAAAATCGTGTAAAATTGAAAACGTCTTTTTGACACATTCTTTTTAAAGATTGAAATGAATACTCTCAAAGCCGAGGCTGCCGATTCCTGTGATTCCGATATTTGTATACCTTTTCGACGTTCAACTTCAAACTCTTATAACTTTTGAAGGAATCAACATCTTTTAATTTTCAAAACAGTAAATGAAAGCTCTTCCTTTCTAGTTTCAATTTCTTTTTTGAAACGGTGTAATACGTTTATGGGCTTAATGGCTGAGGTTAAAAGGAAGGCTTTTTTGCCATTTTCTCAAAAATATTCAAATTTAAAAAAAAATGGGTCACAAAGACGTTTTTAATTGTACACGATTTTTTTCGTAAACTTTGTGATATGAGAAAGAAGGAAAAAAGCACCCGGAAGGCGCCCCTTCATTCAAGTTTTACAAATTAATCTCGTATATTCATCCCACACACTTTATACATCAAAGAAATTCGGCCATTATGTAATTAAAAAAGTTTTTTGATAAAAATATCCGGCTCCAAACTGACGTAAACACTTCACCCCTTAAACACAAGGATCTAAAAGTCTTTTCCTATAATCCCTTCTTCTCGTGTAAATAATAATTTAAATTCATTTCATTCCCACCACAACCACTTAATTCCTTTGAAAAAATACGGTAAAGCGCAAAATCTCGTTCTCCGAAATGGCAGAGACCACATAGCGTAAGCCGAGAGAAAGATGTACCCTCGGTGGCGGATAAAAAGAGGTCAAGCCCAGTCGTTTCCACGTCCCCCGGCAGAATTGTCCGTCGGGAGGGATCAGCGAGCGAGCGTCGAATCAATCACGCCGTTTTCCGCGTATGAATAATGCTTTGACTCCTCGCAAAGCCCCATCGAGGTAGCGCAATGAATCCGAAGAGTCGGGGAACGCAGAGCCTGAGCTTTATTAGTCGGACGAGTAAGAGAGAGAAAGAGAAAAAGACAGGGAGAGGAGGCGGCAAAGAAGAAGAAGAAGAAGCTCAGGCTCCCGCGGCGCGGAGATCGCTTTAGCTGATCTGCCCCGACGGCCGACCGCAATTGCCGGTTCCACTCGCCCGGCGGGGAAGCGCGCAATTTTCCCTCTTCTCGCGTGTGATCTTCTCCACTACTTTTCTTTCCGCGGCGAACATTACGCCGCGCGCTGATTTTATTTCGCGCGATTTCGAAACTTCTTAATGGATTATGTGCTGCGCCGCGAGTTTCTCTCCCCCGGTATTGCGGATTTATATTAAGCGCTTGATTTTAGATTTTGCGTTACGAGCTTTCATTTCGATTGATTTTTTTCCAAATGGCTTTCCTCCACCTACGGTTTTCACGAAACTCAAAGTGATTTGAAAATAAAATTGAAATTGGATTTATCTCGAATCTGGTTTAGAGAGGTTGCGTCAATGAAAGTTTATGGACTATTAAGTAAGATAAATGTAAAATCTAAAAGCGCGTAAAACATGATGTTTATTTGTTCGGATATCCGCAAAGCTATTGTGGAAAGTGACAGCACCGCCGTATTTGCGCTTGGCTGATCATAAATAATCTTGTTTTGATTTAGGCTTATTAAATTGTTGTCTGGTTATTAATTACCATCGTTTGAAGCGATATAAAAATACAATTACTGTAGTGATTAATCAAGTGCCAAATACAATGCAGGAATCTTGAATAAAGCTCGGCAATATCCGCTCGTGAAGGGCTCTTATGCATGATATTATTTAGTTCCCCAGATGTATTTCCCATTATATTGAACTCGCGCGCTTTCTCTATGCTAAAATATTTTCATTTTATTTTCAAAATATTTTCTACTACGAAAAAAACTGTAGTATCTACTGCTTTTTTCACTCGAAAAATTCATTTTTAACTATAATACAGGCAGTAAACTATTCATTATAGTGTAGTAAGTTATTTATTTGTTAGTTAACGAATTAATAAAGGGGTCCGTTTCAAAACAAGGTTCATCCACTTTACTCATACGAGATAATAGTCGAGTAGCTGCTTGTTTGATTTATTGTGAAGGCGACAAAATTGATGTATGGTTGCCTCAAGGCATCGATTAAGAAAAATAATTATTTCCGGGGGCTACTATTACCAGAAACTCTTGATAAATTTATAAAAGAATCGTTCTCAAGTAAATTACCTTTCGTTCAAAATTACAAATTCTGTATAAATTGTTAATATTTTCAAATTGAAAGATACTCCAAATTTTTACAAATATACGAATAAAATAGTAGCATATACTCTTTGAGTATATAACTCTAAAATAGATTTATCTTGAATCTCATAAATATTTGCTCATATCCACAATAAAAGCGATGCTGATATTTCGCTGACAAACTTTTTGTTAAAATTTTTGTTAAAAATACATAAATTACCAAAACCGTTCAAGAAACTCTACAAAATATATCAATTTACATAAAAAAAGTACAACCAAACTATTCTCCAGTATAGACCCGTTTAATCCTATCAATAAATTGTTAATTAAAAGATTACTATAAAATAGTGTTTTTCTAATAATAACTTATATTCATCTATACATTTTCATTTAAGTTTTCCATACCGCAATATACAGCTTTATTTTGAAATATCAAAACAGGATTTGAATGTGCTCGAAAGTAAAGAGGTAAAAATCTTTCATAAAGCTTTTTTAATTAGCCTTAGTACTTCTGGTTTACCATCTGGGTAACGGTAGCACGGTAAATGGCTCGCTGTGTTGCCGCATTCAGTGCACATTCAGCGCGATGAATTTGCAAGAGTTTAATTTAAATTGAATAACTTCAAATAGTTAAATAACTCCGAAAAAGGGAGTTCATACGGCGTAAAAAACGAAAATTTACTGGAAAAAAGACTTTTATAACTTTGCTACCATCTGATTACAATTTCTCATTTTTAGCGTATGCTTTATAAACGGAATGCAATCAAAAAATAATTACCAGAAGTTTTATAAATCTATGAATTCATTAATTTGCAATTAATACTTATAATTAATATTTTCTTGAAAATAATGCAATTTAAAAAATAAAAGTAATAAATCTCTCTCTGTGTATATCTATATAAGAAAATGCCAAACAGACTGATTCACTCACTCATTCATTCATCAAATCAGCACGAGCGGCTGCTCCTATCAACTTGAAAATCATATATTGACTCCTCTCTTATCGTTGGTGCACACTGAGGACTGGTTAACAAAGTTTACCTCTAATGCATGAAATGAAATAAAATACCTCTTTTATATATCCGATTTCTCAAAGGTAGTACCAGATAACGACTTGATTCTTGCATGTAAAGGCCGTCCGTACGAAAGCTCAGAAACTAGGTTCTTGATGTATCAAATTTCCTCTACCAAAGGATAAAGTGAGATCGAGCTATTTTTTGTTAATCTTTTTTCAAAAAAGATATCCGATACACTCTCTGACTCATCGATCCAACATCTGAACCAGGAATAGAAATTTGCAAAATAACAAATATAAATACATTAAGATATTCATAGAATCAAATCTATATAAAATATATATATTTTGAATCTTTAAACAATTAAAAAACGAGATTTGGGCTCTCGTTAGTTTATTCAATTAAATAATACTATTATTTACAGTCACTAAATTATATTTAGTCATATGTACAATCTCGACGTTCCTATTCAAGGGAAATGGCGTATAAAATTTTAACGACCGTCCAAAATACAAAGTCATTATAACCGTTATCTACAACACGAATACGTCTAGGAAAACTACAGCAATGAGAAGGACAATATTGTTCTAACGAGTAAGTAATTATCTATACCATTCAATCTTTATACTAAATACAACCTTGCCTTTATACTTTTTTCAATAAATTATGAGTAAACGTCCAAAAAGAAATACCAAATATACACACAACCTAATATTGTGCTCACTATCGTCCCATTGCCGAGTAGAAATATGCTGTTGAAAATCTCAGGAAAAACATATGGTATAAACAAAGATGTCAGTTCAAAGTACAACACGGCTGAGTATATATCATTGTTGGATGGCGCCACGTTACTCATTACATATACATTTCTAATATACATCCTCTCGAAATATTTCCATCTAAAGCAATTTTCACGACTACCTTTTTTCCCCTAACCTTTCCCCTCGTAACAATTTCATCGAGAAGAAGTCGCCCGAAAAGAAAGTCAGATTATATTGGTATTGCCCCAGTGGGACGAGCGCCCCGCCGAACAAAAACATATGGCTCGTGCGAATAAACAAAGGAGAGCGCGCGAGAGGAGAGACTTTCGCTCAGAGTCGTGTGTTTCAAGTAGTACGAGCAAGTATCCCTGCGCCCACGCAGCCTCGGAATATACAGCGCGCGGTAGCTCGTAACAATAACCGTAAGGACTGTCGTCCCACACAGCTATACGGCTTTTCTCTCCCTTCCTCCAATCCGCGTGTATAAAAATAAAGCTCGTCAAACCTCAGCAAAGCTCCGTCATGTACATACATATATAAAAATATAACGTAAATGAAAAGAACTGACCGGTCCGAGATTAACGAAACCGTTCCTCGAGGCGATAAGATCGGCGAGGTCCCTCTTGGCGGGCTGCTTCATCTTGACGAGGAAGCTGTTGGTGAATATCTCCGCCTCAGCACCGCCGCAGCCCATCAGCAGCAGCATCATTGCCATTACACCCAGAGCCAGCATCATCCTCGACCCGCGACGATGTGCCGAGCTGTAGGTACAACTCCCAGCTTCCTCCTCGTCCTCGTTGCTATTGTTGTTGTTGCTCATGTTGTCCTCGTGGATGTCGCGCGACAGGAGTCGTGCGCGGCGAGCGCCCCGGCACGGGGTTACTCCTCGACGCGCCACCGTATCGACAGCGACGGTCACACGTGCGCTCACCATACTCGCCCGAAACCGACTGGCGCGCCTCGCACTCGTCGCCACGCACTCGCGCTCACTTTTCACCCCTCTGTGCCCCCTCTGTATATCTATATAGCACCGCATGCGCGCGCGCGCGTTCTATCGCACAGCTGAGAGAGAGGGAGAGACAGCCCCTCTTCGATTTTCCCTTTCTCTCGTAGCCCTGTCTCCCTCGCGCGCGCGCGCATCAGCTGTGCGACGCACGCGCTCGACCCGCTTACGCTTCTGCCACCTCTCTGTGTGAGCGAGTAATCGATCCGCTGATAATTACCATACACACGGGCTTTCTATATAATACCAAAGATTTACAGGTTGTGAATGCGAAAGTAATTTTTCCTCGCTGCAGCCTATCGAGAGTCCGAATGAGAGGTACATATACCTGGACGCGTGAGCGTAACCGGGGCGTCTATAAGAGGGCGGAGAGAGGATAGTTCTCTGTATGTATGTATGAGGTTGGCACGTCTACTGCGCAGAGAAAAGCTCGCCGCGCGCATGCGAAGAGAGGGAGAGAGAGAGTGTAGCGCTTTTTTCCCTCTTGCATCCTCTCTCCACTTCCCTCGCGCGTTCCCGTATATAATACCATTCAGCGGTGCTACAGCACATTCTCTTGTCCTCCCTCTCCTCTCTGGCGAAGGGAACAAAAGGGAAATGAAAGATACGCCGCGCGCGTACTCGTTATCCCTTCGCGTCTCTTATACGCGGACCTCGTTTGCCCTTGACTGCTAATAAATCTCTTTCTCTCTCTCGCCTATTCTCGCCACCTGCACCGCCGCACATGTATATTCTCTCCCACAGCTCCACTTCCTTCCTTCCTCTCGTATAAGCACTCGTGCGTGTGGGTATATTAGATACGTGTGTGCGTTCGTCTCTTTCGGAATCGTTTCTCCTCCTCCCCCAGCGACGCGTTTATTTTTCCCTCCGGCGTCCCTCGCGCGGCTGTTGATCGAGAGGAGGGTGGCGAGAGAGAGAGAGAGAGAGCTGTGACGTAGGTTAAAGGACGAGCACCGACGACATAGCGATACAGTTGCGATAATTTAGGAGCCGAACGCGAAAGCTCGCGCGCTCTCTCCCACTGAAACGTAAATTACTTGCCCGAGACGTAATTTACGCCCGAGGATTTGTTATATGCTCGCAATGGTCGGCGGTAAGAAAGAGTGGCAAGTCGTTGGGTTTGATGGCGGTTGTTGAGATTTACACGCGTTTATCAGATTGGGAAAGTTTTTTTCTACAGGTAAAATCGAAAATAGTGTGCTGATTATTTTATAGTAGAATATTTTTTATTTTTGAGCTTTTGGTATCTTATAGTCGGTCACGGTCGGATGTAGGTTACACGTGGCCGTACAATGACACACGCACACACGTGTGGTCATTGATACCTCGAGGTAGATGGACTATCGATCAATCATTTTTATGGAGTGTGTGTACAGGCGAGATCGAAAAAGATTTTCCATCAACTTCAATTCCATCGAACTACGACTTTTTACATAATTCTTTATACGTTTTGTGATATCATAGTTTACGATTTTATTAAATTTACGGAAAGAAAAATGCTACGAGCATTTATTGGTAAATAGAATTTACTTCCGAGAACGTGGGTGCGATGTACTGACAGCAATTTTGCTTTGTGAAAGTGATGAAGGGTATGAGATATTGGTATCGACTAGAATCACTTGTTGAACCGAGAGTTTATGAGAAGCAGACGTTTTGTTAACCGTCTGAGGGTCGCAGATTTGACCTTTTCCTGTTCCATGAATACGATTCTATCAGATCGTATAATAGCTTCCTCTATAATACCCTCGCCTCTTTTGAATATAAGTTAAGCTTAGAGAAAATAAATTTTACGTGACTGAAAACAAAATTTGTTTTTCAATAGCTACAAACAACTTTTCTATAAACACTTTTTATACGTATAAAAACGTAATTACATTATATTAATTTAAGGTGGTTTGTTTTACGTATTACCAAAACATGTTGACAAAACATATTTGCGTTAGGTTGTTATATTGTATTATATATATTTATAGTGAAAAATTCTAATTGCCTCTTCTTTATAAGCAATTTATACTTTTTGTATGAAAGTTGAGTCAAATTTCTAAAAATAATTGCAGTATAGTAACATAAAAGGTGTAACAAGAAAGAATATTTATAAAAAATATAAAAATTTCACTTTCCTTCAATAGATATACGTAATTTCATTCAAGTGTTTCACATACATCGACAATACCCCTGATAATGTAACGCCGAAAGGTCGAGACTTTCGTCATACCGATATCGCGTTTACTCCACTCGAAAACCGATAAGTAGATAAACCCAACAATAGTCGGCCAGTCGATGACGTTGTTTCTAAATTCACAAATAACAATAAATTATAATTACACCATAATAAAATATATTTTCAAGAAACCAAAAAGGAAATTGTTTATTGTACGATCAACGGTGTATATTTACATATGTGTGCGAAAGCCAATGTATTGTATACTCCCGGCATCTCCCTCTCTTCCTCTTTCCAAGCCCGCGCACGCGACGTCAAGCGACTCCCTCCCTCTCTCTCTCTCTCTCCCACACACACACTTACTCTCTCGAGAGCTTCGGTGTCAGAGAGCCGCTCGCTGCAGTGACGTCACGCTTCATATTGATCACCACGGCTATGGCCAAAACACGAGCTGCGCGCGCGCGCGTGCGCGCTATATAGCTAGATCGTTGTACCGCGGTACGTAACGCGGTTTGTTTCTATATACGGGCCGCGGAGCGAGAGATGTCATGTCATGTGGTATAATACGCGCGGCATGTTGTATATATACGTGGAAACGGGAAAAAGATGGATCGGGAATGCGGGACTGGACGCTTTTTTTGCGGATATTAATTCGAGGTCGCGGACGGACGATGACAGCCTCTGACGTTGGTCGATGGCTTACCGCCTCTATATACGTTGAGACGCCACTAATGCTTAGGATAGATTAATCGTCGATGGAGTAGGTTTTTCTAGACGTGCTGATTATATCGGGTCGGATTGGAATGATTTTCAACAAGCTCAAAGCAGAATTATAATTACCAACTAAATATATATTTATGAATATTGACTTTTGAATGTATTCGAAATAATATTTTGTTATGACCATAAATTCCATTAATTGAATTCATTACGTAAAATATGTAATAATATATAATGCGTCTACATTATTTATATAAATCAATTATCCTTTGCTAAATAAATACATAATATTTAAATAACTATATATAATTTCATAGTTCGATATAGCGCTATTACCTGTACGCTGTATCTATGTGAAAAGAAATACACTTACCACATGCCGACGATGCCTGACATACCATTGACTGGTACTACTGGAATTTTCCTTTACTGCGTCAATGAAGTCTCCAAGAACCCTCGTTTTAGAATTTATCCTATTATACATACAAGTTTAGCTATATTTTTGATAAAATAAAATTTGAATAACAATTATGCATACCATTATTGATGTCGGAAAATTACAATGAACGCTCATAAATACGCCACAAATTAATTATTCATGCGTGCGCGTTACTAATCACTATTCAATTTCCGAAATTTTCTACGAAATGCGGTCGCGCTCTCGCGTAATTATATCACAAATAGATGATTTAAATATTTATCAGGCTCGGTGCGCGCTCAAGGCGTGTTTCCTTCTACACGGCGAGAAAATTTTAATCCGCCAAGAGAGTTGGGAGGAAAAAAAATTTGCAATTCAAATGGCGCTCTCTCATCCGCGCTGGGTATACACCCCCGTGGCGCTTTCCGCGGTCATTCATTAGAAGCGAGCTACAAGGTCAGAGCGTTCATTATTTATGGGCCGAGAAGAAGCGGGGGGATGAGATCGAGCGGGCGCTCAATTAAGGTGGTGTGAGGGTGAGACGCGAGAAGCCAAAAGTGTTTGGAAGTTTCGCGCGTCGTCTGCCCACTCGCGCGCCCGCCGCTTCCTATATAGCCTGTGAGACAAGACAAACAATGCCGATCTAAAATTAACAAACTGTCCTCCGCGCAAACGATGATAAATAGGCGACAGGTTCCGCGAAGAGTCAGTGACTTTGATAATGCAGCCTTATCAATTATTAATGGCGTGATGGATATAGCGCGGGGCGAGAAATTTTTATCAGAATAAATAAGGTAACTCGGGGTAATTCGGCCACTTCGCTAATTCGGCCACTTTTCTAGTACGCTATTTTCACTTATCGAAAAGCTTAAATAATCGACGTCGCCAGCTTCCAAATATGAAATATATAAGTTTTGTACAGTTTTTAATTGTTTAAAAATGATCACTACATTGTTATGCAAGTTTCTATTATCAAATTT
>JAPYZO010002114.1:0-15890 GCA_030522905.1 Torymus flavipes
ATATTTTAATTTTGTAAAAACGAGGAGCACGATCAAGAACGAAAGAACCTTCCGAGACGTTTTCCTAGTATAAAAAAGGATAAAATGATATAATCACAGTAATCTAATCATTACAAATTTTTGTACAGTGTATCATATTTGAATCTATCCCTTTAAGGTCAAGTTAAATTTTTTTTAATGACGCTCAAATGTGTATAAGCACTATCAATAAAAAGTAAACGGATAACTTTATTTTTTTATCCGTTTATTTGTTTATTTGTTTATTATTTGAGCTATAAACCCTTCAACAGTTTATATACCTATGAGAAGGATGTATTATATTACGTACACAAAATGGATTTTTTTATTATTATTATTACAAATGGTTATGGTTAATTGAAAGAATAGACGCTTTATTAGTAATCGAACACGGTAATTGCAATTTCACCTATTCGAACAAATAAACGTTAATAATTTTCATACATTCATCAGAATAAAGCTCGAACATAATATTTTTATTTTCAAATCCACAACTGATTACTGATTTCACAAGTATATAAACTAATTGAAGATACACTATAAATTTTGAAACACTTTATCGCCGAGTTTAATTAGAAACACTTTTTATCCTTGTTATGTATATTGCTCAAACGATAAGCCACTAATTAATCGTAATGGAATTAAACATTTTTCGTGCATTCAGCACGCTCTATATAATTCAGGTACTAAACGGCTGTTAATATAACCCAAGTCGTATATAGATGGATCTGGGGCGTGCTACAACCCGTGGCCCAATTCGCCCGAATTTCAGCAGCGTTCGTGCGCGCGAGCGAGCGAATTTTAACGGACAAGCGAGCCCGAGTACATTTACAGGGTCACATATAATATGTATATCTACGTGGAAAATTGATGCCGCGTGCGACCGCGAGCCAGCGTTAATGGATACGAGCGAGCCAGGCGCTCTTATACCTTCCCTCACCCCTCCTCTTCCTAGTCCGCGCATTTATATAGCCAGAGACGTGGGTGTGTAGCGCGCGCTCGAGCGCGACGGCCGGTGTATACCTCGCGACCGAGTTCGAGATAAGCCCCGGCCGATAAGACTTTGGCGCTCCGCTCTTCAGTACATTAGAGCACGGTGGAGGGAATGCGGGTGTGTGCATGCCTGCTGTATAGCTGTATGCGTGCGTGCGCGCAAGTATAATGTGTGTGTGTGTGTGTTTGAGTGCAGGACGGGTGAACTTAACGCGGAATATTATCTTATTACAGATAAGCATCTATACGAGATGCGTGGGTGCGGGTGTAAGTTAAACTCGAGGATTATGGTGGTAAGCTTCACGTCGCGAGTCATTGTGCACCAAGTGAGGGAAGTTTTACCTTTCATCCAGCGAGTATATCGATTTTCATTTCGATAATGCCGCCAATCGTACTGTTTTAACAAAATACGTGGTTTGTATACTGTGTAGAGCTGACTCGCTAAGATTCTTTGACGAGTGACTGGTATAGTCAAAGTATTATTTTTTACAATTTTTTTTTTTTATTATTTAGCTATAAAAATAACACGCATGAAAAATTATGCATTATACAAGGATATAGCAAAAGTACCGGAACGGCAAGATAACTCGACGGGGAAGCATTTTAGAAAAAAAATGTTGAATATAAAAGTTTCAGGATTTTCCTCTGGCCATCCGATAGTATATCTTGGTTATTACAACGCAAATATTGCGAAAAACATTAAAAGCTAGAAAAACAAACATGTCAACGTAAATGAAAGAAATTCATTGTCTGTTTGGAAAAAGCAGTCTCGTTATTGTGGTAAATGGCAATTTTTAACTACGAAGAAATATAAAATCCTTAAATTAAGACCACATACCTTATTACTATGAAATTTTCATTCATTTTCGTAAACAACTAGTTTTACGAGTTTCCTTCCCAAGGCCACCAGTTTTTCAACGAATCAATTTTTCAGTCATCCGGATGAGCTATACACCTCGATAAAAATGTATGAACAACGCGATTTATTTCCTCCATGCACAGGCACTCCTCCCACCCTTCTCGATTCCCGACCAACTCCAATATGCACGCGCTCACTACAAAGCTTATCCAATTTGGTACTCGTGTATAATTTCCTTATTCATTACCTTCTACGGCAAAGCAGTCTCCCTAAATATTTATCTGGCGGTACGTACACACGCACGTAAGTATTGAACTTTATTTATTCTGCACAACGACGATAAGCAGAAGCCAACGCCGCCTAAGAAGCTCTACTTCCAGAAACTCGGAATCCGCAATGTGTTTTCGAAACGTTGCGAAGGCGTTAATCCCTTTGATATAACGCGCACGTGTTTACCGAGCAGCAGTTGCCGATATGTGATTAAAAATACAATTTTCGGAAATGGGAATTACGAAATTTGAGCATCGAGAGCAGTAGTTATAAATCCGCTGTCGTGCCACCGCTGTGTCAACGTTGTTCAGAGGTTTATCACTGGTTTTGGATTTTAAGAAGAGCTTTTACGGGTAAAGAGGGTCCGTGATTGTACGTTAACATGATTAAAAACTGTTTTTGTTCACTAGTTTGTTGGATTAAATAAACTTCTATGGGATTTTCAGTAAAAGCTTCAAATTACATAAAGTTAATATTAAAAAATTAGAAACTGTTATTATTAACAGACTTTATCCCATCTATGATTTATAGTGGAAGATAAGTTTATAGATATTCCAGAGGGACGTGGATTAAACAAAAATAAACAAGAGTTATTTTTCTCGATGCTTCGGCGAAAAAAACGTGACAAAATTTTAAAACACTCCTACCACAATCAGTTTTAGAAAAATTGTAAAATTTACTTTTTTCAAGAAAAACGATGCTTTTGTTTATTTGTAATCTACTTGCATCTGGATAACCAAAAATCTATCTTCCAACTATATATAAAATTGAGTTTTCCATCGTGAATATCGATTGATAATTACTTTTTATCTTCATACAAAGCTTTGAAAGTCCTTTACGATTTTACCGCTACAAGATTTTTTATGCTTTACGTTATAAGAAATGTAGAGATGTTGGTTTGTTTAAGATTCAAAACAAACAGGTTGAGAGTGTGAAACGTTGCGAATTCTAAAGCAATCAATATGGCTGAATTTCAACTATTTTAACTGTAAATATACAAACGTAGTTTTGAAGATTAAAACTATTTTCGCAGTATAAATTCTGTGAAAATGCAACAATCGAATCATTTTTTTGTTTGCTGAATTCTAAAATAAATAAACATACGAGAATTCAAACTACATCAATATTGGCTTCAGAAGTAAAATTTAGAACACCAGATTGTAAAAAGTTAGTGTTGCAGTTAAAATATTCTGAGTGAATAACCTCAAAAATACCGAAATTCATCAAAATCTTCGATTCGAAAATTTTCACTGTTACAAAGCTTTCTCTTTGAGAATCTCTTCATAATCTTACTGTCTATAATAATAATTTAGCATAATACCGATAAAACAGTATTTTTGGTATGGATTTTGCTTTTCTTTCAATATACTACTAGGTAAAAACTTGTAAACTGACGCCGCCCACATTACTTGATTTTTCCTTTTTCACTTCGAAGCCCACTCCGCATTCCGAAACGTATCGATCTTCATTACAACGATTGAGTGTCGATGCTGTGACTCACATACTCTCCCCCCGACCTACAACATCCGTAAAGCGCAGTCTTAAAAAACGTCAAATGCACACACACACATGACTCCGACGATGCAAAATTAACTCGCGCACGGTAAACAACACTAACTCAGCGTCACGTTAAATGACACTCGCGCTGATATTTCTTCGGGCAATTTTCCGGTATACTGTCGCGATAAATCTCGTGGAAGCGATATAAATCTTGCCCAGTGGCGGGGGGAGGGGGAGTTAAACAAGAGCTCAACCGGGTTGCACAGGACTTCGGGGACACTTATATGCCGGGAAAAGAGATACGCGGGGAATCGTCTGAATCTTTTACTCGCTACGATGCGCGCGTTCGCGCAGCTTCCTTCCGGATGCAAACAAAGGGCTCGTTCGACCGAGCACGCGTATAGGAGACGCTCCAGCGACCCGGCGCTGCTTCCTAGCTGATTGTGCGGAGAATTAGGGTGTAGTTGGGAACGTGCGTCTTCGGAACTGACGGTTCGATGAATACGTTTTCATATGCAGCTTTGACCTCGCAGTTTTGTCCCCTTTGTTTAGGAGAATTTAAGTGAAATTTATTTATTAAATTGTTAAAATATTTTTATATTAAATATTGGTTTGGTTATGTAATGTGCAATGTTAATGTTAACCTCGTATAAACATTATATAACATTGAGAATTAAGAGCTTACTATTTATACAGCTGTCTCTCCCATCAATTATAATTATTATAAGTTTACGTTACATAATGGAAAGATATTTATTTAACCTTATTCTTATTTGCATTTTTTGATCTTACAAATTGTTTGGTTGATTTATTTCTACTAGAATAAAAAGATTTATCAATAATTTGTTTTTTTATTTTATTTTCTGATATAGTTTATTAAATATACATAGTTTTATATTTTTAAATACAAAATACATCTCTGATAATAACTTAATTACCGCAATATTATTTGACGGATGAAAATACGGCTTTACATGTAATACGCTTCGTTTGGACATAAATACATTTTATTTGTTGAGCCATAATTATATGATTGAAATGTATATTATATATTTAAAAGCAAATGTGTTATCGTTGATTTTCTTCTTATTTATTACGTATAAAATGAAAATTAATAAAAAATGCACCAAATAAACGTCAATTTAAAATAATTAGCCACCGTTTATTTCTTTTTATTAAAATTGACATAAAGTTAAATTTATCATTTATATTTTCTCTTAAAAAACTGTAGTCAATTGCTGCGACATTAACCGATTTATATTTTTGCCAAGAGATTAATTATAATCGATCAGCATTAAAGGCAACAAATAGTACTGAAAATAAATTAATGTATAATTAACGGTTTTTTAATAGCAAATAAGTAATAAGAACAAATTTTTTTTATTGAGCTCTTGCGATTAGAGCACTTTTTGGCTGAATTTGAGCGTTTAATATTACATTAGACAGAAAGTGATATAACCAGAAAATTGTTGCATTTAGTTTTTTTCCACACTCCCTGCGGGAAGTTCGATTTCCCACACGCTTGGCAAAAGGCGAGTGCTCAAAATCGAACTTTCCGCACGTCGTATCAAAAAGTTCTGTACAATACATGTTCGGGAAAGAGATTCTCGTCTCGTGTGACGTTTACACCCGAGCGAAGCGAAATCTACTTTCCCGCACTAGTATCGTAATGTACTATTCAGTAAACTAATTTTGAAAGAAACAATATTCAATTTATTAAAATATATTACTAAGATGTATGTATAATATTAAGAAATCCACTAGTAACATATTAATCTTCTTATCCTGGAAGCACCATTGGTATAGTAGTTCTCCATATACTTCAGCTCCACATATTTTCATGTACGCATATTTATGCAGACAGAAGAAATGCCATTTTCCACGCCAACACATTTAGAAACTTGTTCCTCAAAAGTCTCGACATGCACTTTTCGTGTATTTAAAAATGAAATTTGCTCGTGCATCCAATCAACATGGCGTAATTCTGTGCATTCACCTCCATCACCATTCCATTAGAAATTCCTCATCCCCACTGCGCACACACGCATATAAATATCATTTGCTGATACCATAGCTCTCCATCTTCTTCTCCTTTCTTTTCTCTGCCTGATGCCCTCGCCCCTCCCCACACCACCTCTTCCCCCCACTGGAAAAAAATCGAAGCGAGACGGATAGGCGTATATTTGATTTCTTCGCTCGCATGAAAAATTCCGGAAAATCAGAAAAATCGTCAGAGATATACCTGTACGGCAGTTCGGAGAGCAGCTCTTGCGTCGAAAAGCAGGGCGCGCGCGAGCGCGATGCGAGTGAGCGAAACTTTGAGCGCTATTAATATCTATACGCTCCCGCTCTCGTATACCTGCACACACCCACATACACGTAGATACACATAGCGAGGTTGAAAGAGCTACACATAGGAGTGGAGCCGTTTTATCACTCGTGCATGTAAGCCGGGCTGTAGCAGCACCCATGGGTCAGCGGCGCTTGCTCGCTAGCTTTCCCCATTTTTGGCAGACTGCCGCACGACATTAATCCTTCGGGAGTCGGCATAAAGGTACCGCGATAGCGCATTACACGCATACGTATGCGCGCAGCATACATTTATACATGCGCATACCTCTACAGCGAAATATATATGTATATCTATATAGCGCATGTGGGTATAGAGAAGGCCACGCGCGCCAGCAGAGTCTCGCCAAGCGCCTTATACTGCACGTACACATATATACTTATATGAGAAAAGGTGAGCGAGCCCGGGACCCGGGTCTGCACGCGTTATTCAGTTCGTCGCGGAGCTGAAAAGAACCTCTTTGTCTTCCCCTAATGCCTTGCGGTCAGAATTTTCCCTCTAGCCCGTTTCTTTCTCCCCTTTATCTCCGATCGCGATTCGCGTTTCTTCCTTTTCGCCTCCCCTCTTCCTCTCTCTCTCTCACTCTTTTTCTGCATGTCCGAGCACCCACCACGCGCGACCTGCTTCGCTCTCCTTCCGGTTTCTATGCGCCGGCTCTTTTACAGAAAGCGACGAGGAGGATTTACGTTGTCTATTTTCGAATGATCTCGCGCTACTACCCGTGGCGAGGATGGTGAATCCTGCGAATTTCGCCTATTACCCAGAGTACAGAGTCGAAAAAAGAGAAAATAAAGGTCGACACATTGCAAATAAGATTTCTTTGATTGTGAAAAGCTTTTGCTAAAATATAGTAATGAATTAACAAAATTTTGTCATTTATTGCAGTTCTTTTATATTGAGAGTAAAAAATATTTGTCAACCAAGTACTTCCAGACCTCACCGCAGACCTAAAAAGCAGAAAAGACTCCGAAATTGCACACCATCTGCGAACCAATGCAGAGGATTTCGTAAAAGCGCGTATCCGAGAGTATTACGCGCGTAGCACTTAACCGTACAGGCAAGCTTTTCCAAGAATACCGCACATACGCTACGAAAAATCACGAATTTCCCGGAAATTGAAATTCCCGGGACATGGGAAGTTACGCGTGTGGCCATTGCACACGAAAACCTAGAAGATGATGTGAACGTCCAGCGATACGTGATCCACCCCGAACAATGCGCCGTTTGCTCGGTTCTAAGAACCTGCTTGGTCTCGGGTATTTGCGCGTGTGTGGACGCGCATGCAGATAACACGGTTAGAATTATCATACTTAATACCATTTCTGCAAAAACCGAATGCGCGATATGGCGTAGTACATACGAGCATATGACAGGAGGTTGCTGGTCAGAATAGGGCAACGGAAAAGTTCTTGGAAAAAATTTCGTCAGCGATGTTTTCTTTTAGAAAGGGATCACTAAATGTTAAAATCACTGAGATTAAAGTCACTGTAGATTCACTAATAATGAACTACAAGGTATCAAAACGAATTTATGAATCAAAGAATGAATTGTATAAGAAAAATATAATTTCATTTTGCATACTGACTGTTATGAAATTCTATGCATAAAATATTTCAATTTTCTTGTGTGGATTTCAGAAAAGTTCAACTGGATATGACTGTACATGCGGATTCTTACAAATATACCAAAAATAATATGGATTTTCTGATCCTCCAAAACTTTGATAAATTCTCTATTACATGACATTTTTCTTCATTTGAAAATCATTTGTAGATGGCGACGTTTTACTATTTCATGAAATATTTACTAAAAACCTTAATAAATTATGTTTTAGTACCATTGTAAGAAAAATGCAGAATGCAAGTAATGACTTTATTTTATATCTGAAAAAATAGGTAAAACATTGGCACAAGCTGCGTTTGTTCGACAAAATTTCAATCGAACATTTCAACAGAAGAACAGTGACGATCGTATCAACATCTGAAACAGTTAGCCTAATTGTTCGTAGAAAATCGCTATTGGATCGCTAAAATACAAATGAAATCTCTACACACTCCAACAATCCCTCTAACTCACGTTAGATCTAATATCAGTTTGATTTCATTGCGACTGGCGCAGGCCGCGGCACCTGCTACAATCACGCTCGCTCGCGCGCGAAAGAGCCGTCCGCTCGTAGTCGCTGAACGGATGAAACTTCGTGAATTCTATTCATACTGACTCCTCCACACGCAATTTTGATTACGGGCCGTGGATTCAAAGTGCCGAATGCGTTATACAAATAGGTAATGTGCAAATACATCGAAACGCGCGTTGATTTATGCATTACCGTAAAAAGTGGGGAAAACAAGCTTATCCCGGTGTGCCTCTCGACCATCGACTATAGAATAATCTGCGCGTGTGGGGAGCAAAATGCGGAAAATTCGGTTGCGTGTAGCCAGATCAAAACTTGTTTGCATTTAGGCGCATGTGTTGCGCGCCAGTTTGCCCTGACTTACTCGCGCGATTATACGGACAAATCTCATTTTTGCTGACGAACTACGCACTAACTGCCGTAATAGCACTGGTCGTCCAATATTATCTACATATACACGTACGTTATGAACATATGTATACATATACGTGTATGTATATATAGGCGCTTGGCTTTTTGCCGTTGCACCTGGATTTCGGTCAGACTATTTGGTTAGATTGCCATTTTAATCAGTAAGGTAAAATTGAAATGTTGCACAGAGAACGTGTTCTATGTGAACACATCTAACCGATTATCTATGTACTACTATACTATCTATTACTTACTATGAGTTTAAAAATTAAAGAGATATCTGAATTTGGAAAATTTTCAATTTAATGCAAGCTACGAAATTAGTCATGATTATTTGATGTAACTCCTACATCTTTAAAAAATTCCTATTCTTACGAAAATGAACCTATTTGTTACGATATCAATATATTCGTGATTTGATTGGTGGGAGTAATAGGTTGCTAGGTTACAAAAACAAAAGTAGCGCGAAGTTTTGCTAAATTAAGGCGCGCGAAGCACGCTTAGAAATGACTGGCACCTACCTAATATGTAAAATAGAAGACTATGGCAAAAAAAGATAATATTTTACTCTATTAAAGTCGTAACAAAAGGGAAGAAACACAAATTTCGTGGATTAATCACTTCCATTTTATTAAATAATCAAAACATACGGTTTTTCAAAGTCAATATTATGAATTTTTATTTATATAGATGTTCTTTTACACGAATTTAAAAATATATTTGATAGATCGGTGTTCAGTTTTCCCGAGTGTACCATTTTATTCGAGCTTATAAATATCTTATAAACATGGTTCCACTATCTAAATATTCTTTATTAAAAGCATCTATGAATATTTTGGTAAGGATGCATTTTTCTTGAATGCACTTTATAAGAGTGGTTCTATTACTTGAAATACTTGAAAAAAGTTAAACAACATGATCATTATCTAATGGATTAAAATTGAGTGGTACATTACTTCCAGTCCCACTTTAACCCGGTTTACCCTCTGCCTTCACTTTAAAAAATTTAATCAATGTTTACAATATAAATGCTGTTTCAATCTTAAGCGCTAAGTATACTCGTAAATTGCTCTGCTTTTTTTTAATTCAGCATAATATTAGCTCGTCGTTAACACCTCATGAAATTCATCAGCCTTTCGCTTCACGCGCGTGGTCATGCCGTTTTTTTTGCTCTCATTTTAAGTATTTCCGAGCGCACATAATAACGTTTGGAGAAAGAGAGCAAGAAAGAGAAAAGGAGAGAGTGGCAGATAAAAGCCTTCCGTGCGCTTCCAAGGTGACTGCTGACGCATTATGGGCCGCAATGTTGAGAACCGCATTGTATCCTGCCCCCGCACACGCTTCACTTCCGGAACAAAGCTTTTTTTGCATCTGCCTGCTCGCCTTTCGTAGCTTCTTTTTCGCCCTTCGTGCCTCTCTTTGTGTTATTACGTCATTTACAATGTCAACTAAAATACCTTATATCTATTAATAAACACTATTCCGGATAATAATGTTTTATTCACGGCCATGATGGCAAAGGCACTTATATCAAGAACATTTAGGAACTATGGAAATTTATTTGTCTTTTAATAAAATAGTGTAAGACCGAAATGTTAAAAGTCAAAGGGCGAAGAAGAATATCATTCTGTACGTTCTTAGTAACGAGAGAGAGAGAGTATAGAGAGCTTTGCTCTGTTCAACAAAATGTATTGTTTTTAATTTATTATTATTTGATTACAGAGTATTCCAACAGTAATGGATATTGAAATATGATTGCTATTTTTGTATTCTCTCTCTTTCCCCCTTTCTATTTTTTTCACAAGTTTTTCTTCTAGCAGTGTAGGGCGCTCAATTTTTGTGGCACTCGTAAGTCGTCCAATTAGCCTGTTTTTCATGCGGCTGAAAGTAAGCAAAGTACTCGATAAAATTGTGTTATATGCAATCGATTGTCCTACATTGTGTAAAGTGACAGTATTATGTAATTTTCACTTTTCACGTTCAGTATTGATTCTAATGAATTTTAAACTCGGATTAACAATGCCTTGAAAATTTAATAGAAATAAATTCTTTTTACTATAATAACCAGCAGAAGGAGCCATGTTTAACAAGAAGTACAAACTGCCCAAGGCGAAACCGCGACAAATATGTGAAAAGTTTACGAAGGGGGGAGATAACAGACTTTGTTCTGGCTTATCAAAAGTCAAAAAATATATAAGTCAAGTATTTACATAAAAAGATTGTGGATGATTTAAAATAAACTACTGGCGAGGATATTATTCTTTCAAATAATTCATCGAAAAGTTAGTAGAAAAGCGTCACGTATGCTTTTGAGGAAACGAAATTTTTCTAACCGTAAGAGAAAAAGAAACGCCCTTGCAATCCGGCCGGGAAGAAAGCGTATGACAGAAAGACGGCCGCGCGCACACGTTTAGTCGCTCGCGACGTAAAATAGCAACGCCGACGTCAGTGACGACGACGGTGCGACGACTCTAAACGAAGGAAAACCTCATTGCGTCTGCTCGGCTGCGGTCGTTGCGCTGTGCACGGCATTGTGCCGCTGCCGCCGGCGAGCAACTATTGTGCTGCTCCACGCGCCTTAGCCCAGATGAAACCGCGAGCGCGCTCCGTTAGCCGCCCTTTTCCCATTCTTTCTCGCTCTTTTTCTCGTTCTCGCTCCTCCTCTCTCGCTTTCTCTCGGAAAAATCTTTCCGCGCACGAAGCCACGGGCCGAAAGCTGAAAAATGAGCTCGCGCGAAGGTGCGAATTTAGCCTCTTTGAGCGAGCGCGTCGACCCGCGACGCCGACGCGCGTGTCTTATGTCTATCTCCTCGGGTGCGCTTTATCCCGGCGAAGCGACGCGTTCGCGCCGGGGCTGCATTCTTCCGTCTTCTTTGTGGAAGCTTTGTTCAAGGGATGCGGAAGAGGTGCACACTGGTGCAGCGCACAGTGGGTGCTTCAATGAGTGCCACGGATGTGCCTGCTGTACACAGGATTCCAGACGTTTTTGCCCACAGCTAAGACAAAATAATGTCTGACGGCGCGCGGAAAAAAGTGCGTACCTGAGGATAAGATGCTGTTACAGAACTAAGTACATATATACTAAAAATTTACAGTTCTGGCGGATTCCACTGAAAATTTTAGAACAGTTGCTCGTATTCGAAGGACATTTTCAATGTAAAGTAGGCGATCCACTACATGTATATATGTATCTTGAAAATGGTGTCAGTGGATGGATGTCTCAGTATCTAGACGTGTGAATTAAGGGCAATTATTGGTTCAACTATGCTGACCTACCAATCATACCTCTATAAAATTTGAAATAGGAATATCATGAAATTATTTGTATATTTTCGGTGTCAGAAAATTCACTTATTAGCTTATTCTCATTATTTTCCTAGCCTTCTCGATGACTGACTCCGCTCCTTTCCTCATCCCTCTCTCTTTCTCTTTCTTTCTCCCTTGCTCCCTGGCTCTGGGGCTTTTTTAACCGCCGGCACTTTTACACTCTGCACCTTCCTTTTTACTCTGCTTTCTCTTTTCCACCCCTAACATTATTATTTCACAAATGAGGGAAGGCAAAATTGGGTCTAATTGTGGTACTGCCCGACGCTTTTCTTCAAAATTACAACTATAACAATGTTAAATTGAAAACATTTTTTTATCTTTATGGGTTCTAGCTTACCTTGAAGCACAACAAATAGAGGACTGCTCATAAAATTGTATTATTTATTTGTAGTTATGATTTGTGAAATGAGTTAACTAAGAACATTTATACATTTTAATGTACTATGTTAATTTAGTACATGGTCATCAAATTTAATAAAAATGTCACTATATTTGACTTTGTCAAATAAAAAAAATTCAAAGATCAAAGGACAATAAACATTTCCATGTATATGAAATAAATTTATAAAACTTGACTAAAACCAACTATTATTAAGTGCTTGGTCAAGTTAACTGATAGTTCAGTTAGTCAAAAACTAACATTATTGAGGAGCTTGCATCAAAGACTATGACGTTTAAAGAGATTGCAATCAAAAGTAAGTAGTAGAATTCACGAAATTTCTTAGAAAATGGACACCTATCGTGAATGCTGTTCTTCCCCGCAAACATTGCAACGTGATTGTCTTTGTTGTGAACGCTGAATCGTGTAATACCTAGATAGTTAACTTTTCATCTCAACGTCGTGGATTGTACTAGTCTTCGCTGCAAACACTGAAACGAGGTGGTTTTCAAAGGAAACTGACAATGGGAGCATCAGTGAAGCGGGTTTTAGATTTTTATAAACCACCAAAAAATAATTTTATTAGCGTTTCTCGATGTTTTTGTGAATGAACCTTAGTAACAGAATATAGCTATTTTTCGAAAAATCTATGGGAGATAGGTATTTTCTGAAACTTAAATAGCTTTATATCTATAAAAGTGTTGATATAAAAGTCCGGAAAAGATTTACAATCAATGAGATAAAATTGTAAAATAAGACCTTGAATTTAAGACTTGTTTAACTCAAATATCTTCAAAAGGTCATAATTGGATTACTTTTTAGTAACCTAATTAGGTTAATAAACGACCAGGTTACTAAACGACCGAGGTACCAACGATCTTCGTATTTTTTTATACAAATTAATGTAGCGAATATCTAACTCATCTCAAGCATGCAGATATACATCTGGTATATAAATTCTATACAATCTATAGTAAATCCATACTTTTCTAGAGATTATGTTTTATAAATTTATACATTTGGTATATAAATTCTATATAATCTATAGTTAATCCATACTTTTCTAGAGCTTATGTTTTATAAATTTATATTTTCAACGAAATATTTATTCGTTTTTTGTTGATTTTTTTTTTTTTACCAAAAAAAAAAACTGATAATTTGCTAGCCATTTTCTTAAATTATCAAACTCATAGATTGTCAAAATACTCCATTCTTAACTTTAACATAAAACTCTCGTACCGAATACGAAATCGTCATTCCAGGAAAAAATCAATAGAATAATATACACGCAAAGGCACACTTCACAGTAAAATTCAATGATTTTATGCGCGTCGGGATTTTTTCCACCTCTTCTACTACAAGGCAACTCATCAAAGCCACGAGTTTCAACGTACGCACATCACCATCACTGCCACCAGCGTCATTATATTGACGCAACTTTTTCAAAGAGACGCCGCGTTGTAGCTGTAGCTGGAGAATGTAGACCGATGGGTGGCCAGCCGAGCGACGGTCCCATTACTCCTTGCCGCGAGACGAATCGCCTTCCTCGACGCCCACGAAGAGAGGGAGGGAGAAGAGAGAGATCGGCGGCTGCCACCTCAATCTCACCAAAATAAAGACGCTCCTTCTTTCCTTCAGCGCGGGCGATGAAATTTACGCTGTTGGGCGCTCGTTCCCACGCCCCGTTCGTTCTTATTGTCCGGGACTTTTAATGCTTTTTTAGTATTCAGCAATAAATTTAGATTTTTACTAATGCGCGTAGTTCTTTGAACTGAGGTCTTATTTTTCGAAGCAATTGTTATGGATGTAAGCAGAACTGAAAGTATTGATTGGATTTTTTTAGAAATAGAGAGTGTGGTTAGATAATAAGAGTTTTATGGTTTTGTGGAAATTGATTGGCACGTTATACGTGTTGGAATTTTTATATAATTTCCGAGTCTAAAAATAACTTATATGATTATAATATTATATTTATTTTGTATTTAAAATCATTATTTAGCCAATATATCCAATTTTATACTATAAAACGTATACCAGTATGTGTAAGTACTACTACATTACTGTAGCGATGAGGCTGTTGTGAGTTTACAATAAGATGGCTCTACAGCAATTCTCAAGTTAATTGAGTATGCACAAATACAAACTAAAATTGTTTTATTAAACTTATCTTGTTAATATTCATACAATTCAGATTTAAAATTTAAAATAGTTTAGTATTATATTACATAAAAACAATTTCCTTTTATACAAAGAACTGTTTGATGGAGTTACGTCGTTAGTAAAAAAACATGTTCGAAACGGGAAATAGGACCTTATATTGGCATACTATTTCGTCATCATCACTTATGCCGCTGTACTTTTATACGAATTTTCTTTTTTTGTATCAAAAGATACTGTGGCTACATACTTTTGCTTCTACAACGAAAAAGTTTTGATACTGTAAGAAAAACTTCCGAGACGAAAAATTAAAAAAATTCAGATTCTTAGGATATTTTATGAGCACGGTCAGCGCGCGTTGTACTCGTGTTGTAATCTGTTAACCCCTGCATAAACTTAAAAGCAAACTAATAACGCGAAGTAGACTGCATTTTTCCAAAAATTAACCAATTATCAAAGCATGAATAATAAAAATAAAGAAGACAGCTCCATAAGTTTTATAACATTCTACCCCTATAAAAGTTTCAGGACAAAGTTTTCTTTGCGTGGACTTTATATTTTTGGAATTAAACTCTACCAATAATTAATATAATGGAATAATAAATTAAGTTGCAGGAACCCAAATGCCAATAAATTGACAGGGGCTATTTTTTGCGGTCATAGTTAATATAATGTGTATCAGAATATAAGAGCTCGATTCTTTTCAATTGGTAAACAAATGTATAATGTAATTTTAAATTGAAATTTTAAAGGTCGAGCAAGACGAACGAAAGTGCTCGTGATCTTGCTAGTACCTAAAATTAATATAAAACTTTCAATTTGTGTTATATACTCATACTAAAGAGCAAAGAGTCCTTTCAAATCTCACTTTTTATCTTTAATAGCTTAACGAGTAAAACAAAAAAATCCGGTCTTACGCCAGCCTCCCCTACAAAGCTTTTCATTTAAAAGTAATAAAAGAAATAGAAAATTTTTTACTTTCTGAAAGATATCATCAACATGATATGTATGAAAGATATCATCAACATGAAAAATACTTTTTCAGAATATGTTGAGTCTTTGCAAGCGCGCACGCTGGTCTGCGTATATTGTACAAAACAAATTATCGATACAAGGTGTGCGCGTTACCGAAGCACAATTTTTAATCCGCATGCGCGTAGTTTCAGCTATCGTGTATTCAATTAGTGTCTGCAATTTACCGGGAGCCGAATCCGTGCGCATGCGCGCTAGAAATCAACGCGCTAATTAAAATAATGGACCAACGCGAACCGCGCCAGTTCCATTTCCGAAAAACAATATCAATTTCGAGTCCCGAAAAAATATCTCTTTTTTTTCAGCCAATGTAGCGGAAACTGGCATCCGCGCACCAAAATTTACTGTATAGATTCAAAATCACACTAAAATAAATAAATTCGTTTTGTCTTTCTCTCTCTCTCTCTCTCTCTCTCTCTCTCTCTCTCTCTCTCTCTCTCTCTCCCTCTCTCTCCCTCTCCCC